>CAUYQU010008683.1:0-63359 GCA_963574635.1 Cheracebus regulus | reverse complement strand
AGATACATAGGGCAAGTTCTTAATGACTTACAAAGAGACTTAGACTCCCACACAATAATAGTGGGAGACTTTAACACTACACTGTCAATATTACATAGATCAACGAGATAGAATATCAACAAGGATATCCAGAACTTGAACTCAGACCTGGAACAACTAGACTTAACAAATATTTACAGAACTCTCCTCCCACAAATCCACAGAACTTACATTTTTCTCAGTATCACATTATACCTATTTTAAAAGTGACCACAGAACTGGAAGTAAATCACTCCCCAGCAATTGCATAGCATTTCACAGGTTTAAATAAAATATTGGTTGGCTGCTTATTTGTTATTTTCATCCCCTATTCCTTCCTGTCTCCGTTGTTAAACACAATTATTGGCATAAAAGAGGTTTTTAATATGCATTTTTAGACTGTATTCTAGCCTGGGCAATAAAACAAGAATCCCGTTCTCTCTCCCTCTTTCTCTTCCTCTTTCTTTCTTTCATTCTTTTTTCTTTCTTTTGCTGTTTCTTTCTTTCTCTTTTTCTCTCTTTTTCTAAAATCTCTTCCTCTTTCTCTTTCATTTTTTTCTTTTGCGGTTTCTTTCTCCTTTTCTCTCTTTTTCTAAAATCTCTTCCTCTTTCTTTCTCTTTCATTCTTTTTTTCTTTCTTTTGCTTTTTCTTTCTTTCTCCTTTTCTCTCTTTTTCTAAAATCTCTTCCTCTTTCTTTCTCTCTTTCATTCTTTTTATTCTAAAAAAAAAAAAAAATTCAGCCTTGGGTACTAAGATGGGGTTTGGGAGAAGCAGCCAGCATCATGGCCTGCTTTCATTTGAATCCTAACTAGTTTAGAAAAAGGGTGGCTCTGCAGTGTCCAGCATGGCTTTCCAGAGCTCTCTGTTTGGGATTTTGGAACCAAGACCAGTGACCATTAAGATTGGACCTTGTTTTTCTTTGCCCTTGTTCCTTATGTCCCACATACTCCACTCCAGGTGTGTGTGGAGGGGTGACTATAGTCAGGGCCAAGATTGAGATATTTTCTTCAAATACTATTCAGATTCCACTGTGATCCCAACAACTTATTAGGGGCTTAGGAGAAGGGAACTGAGAACTCTGACTTGGTGCCTAACACCCGGCACCTTCTGGATTAATTGCTGCCGGGCATTCTTACCAGCAGTCTGACTTCAAGTGTCATTTTTGCCTCTTCTGTAAAGTGAGAATAATGATCCCTCCTTCACAGAGCTTCTGTGACGGTGATGTAAAACACACACACACACACACACACACACACACAGTTTCTAAGCACATGGTAGGCTTCAGTGCATATCAGTGCATCTCTAACTGCAGCTTTACTAGAAAAAGCTGTCATATGGTTGTGTCACTTGGTCATTAGAAGGATTACTGGGGTCCAGGGTATAAGTGCATTTACAATTTTGATATATACATTGGCAAGTTACTCTTCAAAAATATGGAGTCAATTTATACATCCATCCATAGTGACATATTTGTCCATTCCCTTGTCAACATGGAGATTGGCTTTTTTTTCATCTTTGCCAATCTGAGAGGCAACACATGATGGTTTATCCTTCATTTATAGCACCTCTTTGATTACTGCTGAGGTTGACATCTTGTTTACCGGCCATTTGTGAGTCTTCTCATGTGTACGTGTACTTTGCCAAGTTTTCTATTACAGAATTTGCATCTTTCTTGATTTGAAAAAGGTTTTAGTATAGCATGAATATTCTCTATTTGCTATATATGTTTCAAATATTTTTCTCTTGTTTGATGTTTGCCTTTTAATGTTGGTCATGTTTTTTGTTTTTGTTTTTGGAAAGCAGAAAATTTGAGTTTTGAAAAAAGTTGTCTCTTTTAGTCTTTTCCTTTAGGTTTTGGGGTTTCCTGTTACGCCTAGAATCACTTCCGCTACCCACAGATTTGCTTTACAAAGAGACAGTTCTGGCGGCTAGTGTGGAAGTTGGATTGGAATGAGGGAGATGGAGGCTCCTGGTCTGGAGCCTGTTGTGGTAGTTGAAGGGAGAGGAGATGAGCGCTTACGCTAAGGCAGGCAAGATGGCTTGGCATAGAGGGATGGATTGTCCTTGGCAGGGGAAGGGAGGAGTTCTTGTTTTTGATCTGAGCAATTGAGTAACTGGTGCCATTTGGTGAAAAGGGACCAGACCTGGAAGACAGGTGTGGCAGGTGTTAAGTGCACTGCCCCTGAGATGCTTGGAGGACATCTGGTGGAGACATCCAGGACACAGCTGGATGTGAGGCATTGGAGATTCAGAGAGCCATCTTGGCATGAAGTACTATTGTGGTACTTCTGAGGGTATAGGTGGAAACCAGAGATAGGGAGGGTATGATTTAAATGATTTTGATGTATGTCCTGGTGCCAAATCTCTTCCTGGTTTTACTTAAAGAGCCTCTGATATGGGAGGCCCCAGGAAGGCATTCTAAAACAGTAACACACAGTGTAGATATATCCAAATAGCACTGATGGCTTTTATTGCAGATTCATGTCATTACAAGGGTAATCTGGGAATATATATTTTAAAAACCCTCCCTTTTATATACACAAAACATGCTACATGGTACACTTGTGAGAAATGCTGAGGTAATAGGCACACACCCAGACATGGACAGTACCAAACATCCAACATCTCACACAGCCTGGCCCACGTGCCCATGGGAAGGGTCTCACCTTCTTGACTCATCCCTTGCCTCTCCTTGGCAATAGTCCTGGGGATGCTGAGGCTGACACTTCGTGGCCAACAGGACTCAGAAAGCCACCATACCGCAGTGCATCAACTGAGGGGTCTGTGGCCCCTGGTGATTCAGCAACTCATGAGAAGTGGCCCATTTTCATTTTTGTGGCACTTGTTCTCCAGGGAAGTGTAGTTTGGAGATGAGATGCAGACTAGTCAGCTGGAGAGCGTGGAACCTCTGGTCTGTAGCCAGCTGGGGGCTCTGGTGATCTGATGACTTCTGTCAACCGATTATCTCCTGGCCGAATAGGTTATTATTTGTGTGAAGATTAAAATGACATGTAGGCTAAAGTATGAATGGAAGATACAAAACTGCGAGTACATTATTTATACGGCTGGTGGAGCTTTTGGCCTGGCCTTCCCTTCCCAACCAGAAACCTGGAGCCCAGAGTGTTTCCTACTCAGAAGCTGAGGAATCTTGCCTGGAGAGAAGGGGCCGTGCGACAGAAAAGGCAAGGAGTACAGCAGAGTGGAAAGGGGGCCTTGAACTGCAGTGAGTGGCCAGGGACTGACACACAGAAGGCACTTAATGAAGGCATAAGTGAGTGATGGATGGTGAAAAGTCCTGAGAATGGGGGCAAGTATGAAAATGGAGGGGGAGGGATTTTGAAATTTGATTAGGTGCCAAAAGGGGTTCTTAAGAAGCTGGGAACCCCTATGTGAGAGATTAGCATTGTAGACACCCTGGGACAATCCAGGCACACAGATGCCAAGGATGATCCTTTCAATTAAGACCACACAGTCTGTGATCTGCCCTTAGACTCAAGTAATACAATACTAATGAAATGCTTTTCTCCTAAGAGCAAAGCTGCTGGTGACAGCTTCAACATCTGAGAACTGAATGTATGTGTATTTAGGTATTTAAGGCAAACCTATATATGGATCTAGATATATCATGTGATGTATATCTAAATGCATATATATGTGGTATACACATATGTGCACAAGGGAGGCTCATACACATGTATATTATGAAGGTATTTTGCAGTTGTGTTTTTATTGTAGAGACTTAATTTAAAGAAAGTTGTCTGTAGTCCTTTCCTGTCCTGGAGACATGAGGGGCTGTCTGGTGTGAAGGAAAGTAGGAGGGACAGAAAACGCTGTATCGATTCAGTTCCTTCATCTGCTACAGTGACTTTGGAAAACAGAATCCAGCACCCCTGTCCTCCCAGCCTCAAAATGAACTGATGAGGAGTTGCTCTTTGTGCTGTGGCCAGTGTGACCAGGGTGGGCTCCTGGCAATGGCCATGAGAGGTCAGGAGGGGGAGCTGGCTTAGTGAAAGGTGTTGGGGTTGGGTCGGATCATCATCACCACTTTCTTGAGTGAGTATGAGCCTCCTCGGAACTCAGCCCAGTAGACTCCATCCTGGTAGCGGCTCCGGTAATGGCCCCCGCGGTACCAGACCCCATTGAGGTTGGAATGGGCACAAGCATTGTACCACCAGCCTCCCTTCTGGTAATGGGCACAGTTTCCTGCAAGAGAGAAGGCAGTGAGAGGGTGTCTGGGAGGAGGCCATTCTACCTGTGTTGATAGTTTTCTTGGGGCCTTCAGCAAAACCCTCTCTGGGAGGCATCTGGAGCAAGAATGGAGCAAGAGGTGAACTGAGGCCATGCTTCAGGCCTGTCTTTGAGGCTCAGCTCTTTTTTTTTTTTTTGAGACCGAGTCCCACTCTGTTGCTCCGGCTGGAGTGCAGTGGTACAATCTTGGCTCACTGCAACCTCCACTTCCTGAGTTCAGGTGATTCGTCTGCCTCAGCCTCCTGAGTAGCTGGGACTACAGGCGCCTGCCACCATGCCTGGCTAATTATTATTTTTTTTTAGTAGAGATGGGGTTTCACCATCTTGGCCAGGCTGGTCTCAAACTCCTGACCTCATGATCCACCCGTCTTGGCCTCCCAAAGTGCTGGGATTACAGGCGTGAGCCACCGCTCCTGGCCAAGGCTCAGCTTTATAAATAACTAGCTGTGTGATCTCAGACAAATGACTTAACCTCTCGCAGCCACTGTATTCTCATCTGTAAAATGAGAATAAAAATGATGCCTGCCACACAGGACGGCTGTGAGGGTTGAATGAGGGTGTGTACTTGACACTTAGCCTAGGGCTGGGTGCAAAGGAGACCCCAGGGGAACTCCACACCTTGTGTTCTGATAGGAAACAGAGATGGCCTGAGGTGGGCAGGGAGGGAGAAAAGCTTATTCTTGGGAATTTTTAGAGTTGAAACTGTTGGATCAGGAGTCTATAGAATGACAAAGAACGTGTTTAAGATGATGTGCTCCTCCAAGTCCTCCCCGGCTTGTATTCCATCCAATTTTTTGTAGTACTTCACAAAGGAAAGGTATTTCCATAAAACTCTTGGCATTATCACATCATGCTGAATTTTGCTGCCAAGGACAAGCAGTTCGGAACAACAGTAAAAACTGTGGAAAGGTGCGCACAGGCATGCAGGGGCAGTGTACTCCGTGGCAAGAGGAGAGGGGCCACCATCTGCCAGCATTGTTCTTAGTGAAGGAGGGGTTGCCAGTTCCCTGACTAGGCCGGTGGGTGAACCACATACTCTGGGGAGGGGCTGCTCCAGTCAGGATTATGGGTTGGAGGGCCCAACAGAGCAGGTGGCCAAGGCTGTGGGATGAGGTGAGGAGGTCGCACTCAGTCTGAGGCAGAAAGCAAGAGGGGAGGTGCAGCCTAGGTTTTCCCAGAGTTTTTCTGGGGGTCCTTCAAGTGGCAGTGTTGGACTGGTATAGTAGGGAGAGCCTTGGGCACACCATAACTAGCCTTCTCTTTGCCAGCAGAGGCCCCACACACTTCCAGGGACAAGGAACTTGCCAGCCACTGATTTTGCTGCTGGCTGTATCTGCGTTTTGGCTCATAGAACACTCTTCCCACTCCCTAAGGAGGTGGCCCTCCAGAAAGGCTGTAGCAGCCCCCATGTCCCCGGGTCTGACCAGGTCTGAGAGGGTCATCCTCCTGCCCTGCTCTTCTAGAAGCCTTGGCAGCCCCTACTGCTTTGGAACAAGGGCCTGCTCCTCCTCCATGGCCCCTTTGGGCAGGGCCAGTTCAGTGTCAGTGGGTGGACAGAGGTTTCTGTGTGATGTAGGGATGGACAGGTTGTGTCCCTGCTGTCGCCTGATGTTGGGAGAACTACCCTTTAGAATGTAGGTGCCATAAGGACCTGGCATGAGGATCCCCTCTACCTTGGTATGTAGGTTTCAGGGTCTGCCTGAGGTGTAGGCCATTTATAGGACAGTCCCGAGAGCTTGCTTCTCAAGGGGGATGGAGTAGCCTTCAGACCAAGATCACATAGGAAATGGAGGCGAGAGGGGACTGGGTTTGCCCACGAGAGCAGATAGCCTGAGCCTGGAGGCAGCATTGGCCGTTATGTGCTGCCAGCCTCAGGGAGGAGCCTGTCAGGGCCCAGAGGCCTTCATCTCAAGAAACTGGGCCTCAGCCCTGGGAGGCATTAACTGTGTGGGAGTCTGATATCTGGACTCAGGGCCAGACCACATCTGTGTTTTTTAAAATTTTCTGTTTTCTCTCTTGTTTTTTATTTAATAAAGACTTCTTAGTAAAGACCTAGATTTGAAGCGTGTGATCTTAGACAAATCACTTCCTCTCTCCTATCTAGTTTCCTCTTAATAGCTTCCTCTCAGCACTGCGCTAGCATTACATGCAGTAACTGACCATGAATAAAGCCAGCTGGTGTGGAGCCCTCACTGTGTGCAAAATCCTAGACAAAGCACTTTAGGTACATTCTCTCTACCCTTCTCCCCACCATGCGAGGTAGTTCTTGTCCTTAATTCCAGATGCAGAAACTGAGACCCAGGGAGATTTAGCAGCATGCCCAAGGACACATGGCTGGTAGGAGGTGGGGCCAGCACTGGAGCCCAAGTGTGTGGCCCAGAGCCTGCACAGATGATTAGCTAGCTAACTCTCTACCAGGTGCCTTGGACAGAGGTGGTGAGAGCACAGCCCAGCACATGCCTTTCTGCCTTGACCCCAGTTGGCTCTGGTATGTGTGATTTGTATGCCTCTTTATGTACCCCTCCCCGTTTTTTTAAATTTGTAAATGCCACTCTGACCTAGCTTTGTGAAGGGGACCTATGGGCAGAAGAAGGGACCCTCAGGGGGTGTGAACAGGGTCAAGCAGCTTGGCCCAGCTGATCATCACCCTGGGATCTTCCCACTTCCAAGCCCTGGAGTCAAGGGCTCTGGCTCCAGTTGACCTCTTTTCCCTGCCCTGCACCTGGGTTTGACTCCACTTTTCCTACCTGTGTAGACATCATGATCTCTGTCCAGGGTGGTGAACTGCTTGCCATTGTGCCATGTAAAGGAGTCACCTGCATTGCCATTGTAGCGTCCCAGCCGCAGCTTATAATACTCGCTCTCAGGTTCCAAGCGGAAGCTGGCATATTCTGCAAAGACTTTGCGGCCAGACCAGTCCTCCATGGTCACCAGGAGTTTGTAGTTGCCTTGGTTCGTCAGCCAGTAAATATTCTCCAGGCCCAGCCAGTATTCGCCATCAATGTTGCCAAACCCTTGCTGGGGAAAAGCCAGGAGAATGTTAATGTGGAGCCTGCAGTGCCTGCAGCCAGCAAGCCTGGCTGTCGGACCCTCAGCTCTGCATAGAGGGGCCTGGGAAACAAGCGGAGCATGAAGCAGGCCTGGTTCAGACCCCTGCTCCACCACCTAATCTCTCTGTGACTCACACATTATTCAAAAATATGTTGAGTGCCTACTCTATGCCAGGCATCATGTGAACCCCAGATTCCTCATTCTTATGTTGGGGAGGCTACATTACCTTCCCCACAGGCTTGCTGCAGCAACACATGTGCTGTGGCAAGTTGAGGGCCTGGCACTCAGTAGGGATGCGGCAAGCATTCCTCAGACAAATCCCTGACCTTCACTGAGCTTCACCTCCTTTTCTGGAGATGACTACGTGTGAGGGTCACATGTAGGCTCTAATGCACCAGACAGGTGTGAGCTGTGACATGTGTCCCATCCACTGGGACTCCCCTCTAGGTCTAAAATCCAGTGGTTTTGTGGTTATTGTTTTTTGCATGTGGTTTTGGGGTCAGCAGCTGAGTGATGGCCACTAAAGTCTTGTGAATATCTATTCATTTATAATGAATTTTATTGAGTGCTTATGATATGCTGGCACTGTTATAAGAACTTTGCATAGGTTGTTTTATTAATCCTCATGTCAACTCTAAGAACTAAATACTATCATGATTCTCCCTAGAATGGATGAATTGAGGCCCAGAGAGTCTCAGGGTCACAGAGTGCCTGAGGGTGAGCCAGGATTTGAACCAAGAACCCAGTCTTAATCATTGCACTGTATTGCCTCTAAGAAAGGAGGAAAAAGTCTCCTCCTCCTAATGTAGGTGGAAGAGCAGAAGAAAGCAGAGACACAGGCTGGTCAGGAGGTAGGGTAGGGGACAACCAGGACAGGAGACTCAAGAAGGGGCATAGTGGAGCCACGTGTGCAAGGTGTCATGACTTCAGGTAGTTTGTGAGCTTCAGTGTCAAATGCCTCAGCTGCAGTCACTACTGGGCAATTCCTAGCTTTGCAACCCTGAGTAAATTACTCCACATTTTCACCTGTAAGCTGGGTCCTTACAGAACCTCCCTTAGTGGGTTGTTATGAGATTAAACAAAGTAAGCACAAAAGCCCTTAGCATGGTGCTGGCATGAGGTGGGCACTCAGCAAACAGAGCCACTCTTGCCTTCCTTAGTGTCATCTCTTTGTTTGGAGGGGGAAGAACAATGTATGGCTGAGTCCTGGCAACTTTCCCTGCTACACAGATGAACATTTCAACTCCCTGGGGACCAGGGACCCCAGAGGATGGGCCTGGAATTAGGACTTGAGCATTGCCACAGTTCCCTATCTGTACCCTTTGGGGGATTCTCCCACGGACTGGGAGCCTCTTGGGACTTACCTCTTCTGGGCTTTGAGAGCAGGTCTTTCCCTGTGGAAACCCCAGTTGGGAGAGAAATGCTTCCCGCTACTGGGCCACCATACCAGTATTTCTAAACTCTCACCCTGTCCTGTGGGGCTGTGGTAGTCTAGTCTACTAACTCTTGTTGTGCAGCAGTTGCTGGCAGCAGGCAGAGGAGGAGCTGGTCCTCACTACCCCTGGTGGGTTTGCACCATGGCCCTGTCTGCATCATTGCCTCAGGTATGTGTGTTGTTGGGGCCGCACAGGCCTGGACTTGGTAAGCATGTACCTCTGAATGGACTCTTCTGCTGGTCACTCAGGCCTCTCTTGGGCTGAGCCAGTCACCTTGTGGCAGCACAGATAGCCCCTGCCGGGTCTCACCTTGTATGTCTCCCAGTTCCTGAAGAAGTTAACAGAACCATCCAGGCGTCTCTGAATGACGGTCCAGCCCCCGGGGTCATGTCTCTGGTCGCACCACACCTGCATGAGACGGTTGGTGTTCTCCGGCTTTACCAGGTAGATGGAGCTAGTGTCGTGGCCGTCCTCCAGGGCCTGCAGGCAGTCTCTCCATGGGCCTAGGGACATAGACATGCATACACATCACAGACCTACCTGTCACCAGGCTACATCTCCAGCTGCACCCCAAACAGGCACAAACTTTGGTAAGGCTCCAGCTGGGAGCCACAGGCCCACAGTCTGAGGTAACCAATTTTTGTTTTGCGAGTTTGATAAATAATTGAAGACAGGAGCCTAGGACAGGGGTTCAGGATGCCCACACTCCAAGCTCACTCTCCTCTCATCCGCCTCGCAGTGTGACTTTTGTCAGGCTTCTTCACTCCTCCAAGCCCTCAGTTTCTTCCAGCTGTAGAAGGGAGATCATATTTACCTCATACAGTGTTGTCAGGATTACTAAGATCATTTGGGGGGAAATTGCTGGAGTGATTTTTTCAAGTTCATTATATTAGGAAAAAGAGATGTGGACCTACTACACGTGGCAGTATCGATCAGTGCCGTGCAGGCTCTGATGGCTTTGCTTCTGCAAGGAAACTCGGTTCCACCGGATTACTCTTTCTGGGGGCCAAGTGCAGTTGGCTGCCCCTCAATTCTGACTCCACATCTGCCCTTCCAGTGACAGTGCTTTGTGATTACTGCCGCAGCTTTTATGAAATGAACTTCCACAGTCACGGGGGCCTAGGCCATGCCCAGAATTTGGCCATGTAGCCAGAGACTTTGGGATGTTTCTGGGATTCATTCACTGCTCTTCAAGCATCTTTTTTGGGGGCCAGGTTCCCTTTCAGCTCAATTTGTGTGGTTTCCAAAGGAAGCTCAAGGAGGGCCAGATGCTTGGCACTCAGGCATTCTGAGGTCTTCCTTGCAGGCCCATAAACCTAAAGGATGATGTCTAGGATACAGCCCAATCCATGGCTCTTCTGAAACTGAGGCCAGAAGGGTTCTGTGATTCTTTGTGACTACACTGAGCTTGGGCAGCCCAGTCAGAAGGAATGGGTGTTATACCACAGGTCTTTCAGCCCTCACCAACTCTGCCCTCCCCAGACAGTTTCTTATGCTCCAGTGTTGGTCACATCAGCAATAAAGTACAAACTTGAGTTACCAAGGATCAGGACAGGCTGGGGCCTTTCTTATTGATCTAAGGAACCTTTAGAAGGTCTTCAAGGCCTAGCCATTCAAATTCATATTCTGAAAGAAAGAAAATCATATTTTGCTTCAGTCTCTTCAAAATATCCCCACACTGAGACTGTTTAAGGAGAAAAGTGCTAAGAAAGTACCATTGTATGTTTTCTGTCAATTTGTATGTTTATTCAACAACTGCGTATTGAGTGCCTCTGCAGATGTGGTGCTGGGCAGCAGAAGCTCAGGGCAGGGCGGGGCTGCTCTGATGCCCAGCGAGGGAGGAAGTGACCTCACTACTTCCTCTCCACATGAATTCCTGTAGAATCCTGTCCTTTCTCTTTCCGTGTGAGTTAAAGGGAGGTTCCCATCAGTGGCAGGTGTACTCAGCTTTTCCAGTGCAGGTCACATTTCTCAGATTCCTTCCTGGCTGGTGTTTGGGCTCAACTAGTTCACAGGTAATGGTGATAAGCCAGAAAGATTTAGGTTTCTGGTCTCTGTTAGACATCTCAGGCGGACTCTTCCTGAGACCTTGCAGGAAGAAGCCTTGTGTTTGAGCATTCATCCACCTAGAACCTGACAGGAAGGCAGGAACTGTCTTGCCCATTCCTTGGTTCTGGTGCCCAGTATTGCCTCGAGAAGAAAGATTGGTTTGGGTGCTGACAGTTAACCCAGGAGGCTTCTCCCTTCATCTTCCAGGGAGAAACTTCTCTCCCATTTACCTTTTGTCAGGCCTCTTCTCCAAGAGATGGGGCAGGACGCAATGCTCCCCACCCCTGGGTAGCAGATGGGGCACAAACAGCTGCTTCCTTTGCCAGCGCCACTTCCTGCCTTTCCCCTACCGCCCCCTCAGTATCCTTCCTGGGAAAGGGGAGGCCAGACCTCCAGAAAGAGCATTTGTGAAGAAGAAAAAGGTTTTGGTTGTGTTCAGCCGAAGCCCCAGGGACGGAGGCAGAGAATGGGAGTCTGTCCCTAGCAGCTGGAGCAGAGCGCCGGTGGGCGTGGTAGGCCTCCCAGCTCCTTACCATGTCAGCAGTACAGGAGAGGCTGTTTGATACAAATGCTGGTGATGGAAGATCCAGCAGAAACCTGCAGAAGAACGCCCACTGACAGTGAGCAGCGCATCCTCTTACTGCAGAGCTGCCAGGACTGCTGCAGAATTGTCAGATGTAAAGGCTGCCTTTGAAGGAAGTGCCACATAGGGAGAGGCTGTGGAGGCTGCTGGGAGAGTGGCAGTTGGCCTCGTGGCTCCAGCTGGGGCTGCCTTTGTGGGTCCCATCAATGATCTCAGCTTTACCTTTGGGATTTCTACCAAGGGCTCTTCCTAAAAGTCAAGTGTTTATGAATGTTTTGGGGCTACTAGTCCCTTTAAGAATTTAGGGATGGTTCTCGACCTTTTATTCAGAAAAATACATAGACTCACACAATTTTTTATACAGTTTCAGAAGGTAATGGATCCCCAGAGTCCCACGTTATAAACTCCTTGCTTTAAGAGTCATGACTGAAGTAATAACAACAACAACGACAATAATAATAATAATTAATGGCCAGTGTGTACTGAGCATTTCCTGTGGTCTAGCCACGTATTTCTACAGTGGACCCTCTTGACATTCTAAAGGGGTGGGAAAGCACACCCTGTGATCACTAGGGCATCCCCTCAAGATTACCTGGTAGGTAAAGGACATAGCAGGTGTGTGCACCCAGGAGGTGTCCAGAGCTCACACACTAATGTACTCTTCTTTTCACCCAGTCAGGGTGAACTCAAGAGTAAGGGACCCAGGCTGACTTAGCTCTGTGTCTTTAGAACTAGTTTTAATCTTTCCAGTCAACTAACTAAAAAATAAAAAATAACAATTTACAGTTCTTCTTTGTTAAGATGTGAAACTTTTAAAAATCTTTAACGATTTTCTTCCATGTTTACTTTTTGGTGTTCTTTGCCCATTTTTCAACTATTCTAGTGTCTGTTATGATGTAGAAGTTGTTTTTCTTTAAAAAAAAAAAAAAAAGGCTAAAGTGGTAATTATTTTAAGGCTTCCTAGAATAATGGAGTAGGTATCAAATTGTGTAGTAGTGTTTGGTATTTTCTGCTGTTACAAAAAAATGTACATCTGGGTCTGTACACTGAATTTGACATGATACTCAGGTCCCATTAGCTTCCATCAAAAACACATATTCAAACACAATTTTCCTCAGAACCCTTAGTAGTTGAGATCTCCTGCATTCAAACACATTTCCTTTTCACACATTAAAAGTACCAGTGGCAAAGGTCAGAAACATAAATGATGGATGAAAATTAGTCAGAAAAAGAGCTAACATTGAAAAATTGTCAGCAGTAAAATTATCATGTGGCTCCATTAAAATGTCAAAGATAAAACATCCTACTTTGATGAAAAATCCACAACTGTAACATAAATAATACTGTGAAAAATCTATAACTGTTCCATGTAAATAGTGCCCTCATAGGGGGCCAGGTGAAGGTCTGACCTTGATGGAGGAAGACCTGGCTAAGGAAGCAAGAGCTGGAGAAGGACTTCATACTTGGAGTCAGGAGCCCTTGGCTCCAATCTCGATGGCTTCACCTATGCACAGTGTGACTTTGGGCAGGGTTCTCATTGAGTCTCAATTTTTTTCTGTGAAGCAGGCAAGAGACCATAGCTGTTCTGAGGCTCTCATGAACACTAGAGTGACCAGCATGGAGGCCAGCTGGGGCAGGTGCTTTGTGAAGTTTATTGCTTTCTATTTCCTTTGATAGATGAAAGCTGACATTTTTGAAGTTGTTCACCTCCCTACACACTCATTCCTCCTTCACATACACGTTACTGTATTTGCTTTTCAATACAAAACTAAATGTGAGATATTTACCAATAGAGGTTTCCCATATATTTTTAAGTCAGAATTTCAGTGGAGAAGGCCAGAAAGATATATTGACATGAAGAATGGAAATCTTTTTTTTGTCAATGAAACTGAATTTTCAATGTGCAGTGGGCAAAGCGCTCCCTTTGGACCAGTGCAGAGTGCCTAGCGGTGTTTAAATTGGCACCCCTTCTGAGAGGCCAGCTCTGCCCAGAGCATCAGGCCAACACTAACCCAGCAGCACCTGGGCTCAGAGTGGAGCGAGTGCCCCGACCTCATCTCTATAAAGACCACATTTACATTCTTGGCGGAGCCGTGGCCAAATGTTCCACGTGAAGAGAAGTGCAGCCCCATGGCTGAGCCGCGTCTGTGTGGTTCCCTAGAGAAGCAATAAGGGTGGGAAGGCACACAGGGTCTGGGGTCAGGAGGCCTCCAGAGGAGGGACATCAGCAAGTGGGAGTACCAAGTACACAGGTCTCAGCCCGGACCCCACTGCCATACCCTGGTAAGTGTTGGAGGTGATCAACTTTGGGTGCTTCCTTCTTCCTCTCTGGGGTTGTTGACAGGGATCAAGCACACAAGGATCATAGCCTCCTAGAAAACTAGGACCCACTTGACTGATGGCTGATTCAGTGCTTGCTACCCCCAACATAGGGCCTTTCTGGTCAAGCTGAATTAGATAGAGCTAACACCTAGGCCAGGCCTAAGCGTGCCTTCCTGTTCCCAGTTTTCTCTCTGTGGGTCAGGGGCAGACCAGCATCAGCCTGATTTACCCATCCAGGCCCTAGTGGAGAAATGGGCTCACAAACTGCATCAGGTCTCAGTGCAGTGTGCCTCCTACTAGAAAAATGTGGCTCCATGAATATCTGGCCTTGAGGCTGGGAGCTAACCAGTGAGGGCTCTATGGGCAAGAGGGATGGCTCTTCTCTCTGGCAATGACTGAGGTGTAGGGAGAGTAGCAGAGTCCTTCCTGCCCACAGCAGGACTGGACCCCGTGGCTGACCAGCAGCCTGACAGTCCCCTTTATCCCCTTAGTCCAGCCCCAGGTGTCAGAATTTGACCACCTTAGGCCACTCGGAGGACCCTGTGGCCTGCGGGAAATGTTCTGGGGGACTCTTACTTAGTTCTGGGAAGTCGCTCTCATGATGGGCACCAGGGAGAGGCCTCTGTGATATTACTGAGATGCAGTCTGCTTCTCATGAGAACCGTATGCCATTTTCAGTTATTCTCACTGATGATCTGTCTCCAAAAAGTCTTCTCATCACTCCCTGAAACATTTTTCTAACAGGAGAAATGACTAATTATTGAAATTGGATTTATAATTTCCTCCCCAAATAAATCTGAGTGCCATGGCGCATGGCCTGCTTAGGTGAGAGTCCCACCCAGGCCAGCATCAGGACTCACTGGGCACCCTGGGAGGGCAGGAGAACAGACACTGGGTGGGTGGGATGGGGTGTGAGGGGTGGCCACAGTGAGGAGCAGTTGTATAAGGGTCTTCTAGTCTCATTTATCCAAAGGCTTGGCAAAATATGATTTTGGTTATGGACATATATATATTCTATGCCAATCACTGCTTTTCAGGGAACCAGAGTACAAAACAACCTAAACACAGGAATAGCTTGTATGGTCCCAAAGGCATTTCAGTTTCTGCAGAGCCTCAGAGTTGACATCACACATATTATTTCTGATCATTCTAGGGAAAAGGTCCAAATGCTTGTGCCTGCTTTCAGGCCGCTTTAGTCCTCAAATGATGGGCATGGTGCCTGGGGCCAGTGAGTGTTTCAGGAGTTTATGAAAATGTTTAAGGCCTAAAAATACTTACTGGCTCCAAAATATGAAAAGAAAACTGCAAAATCAAAATTTATTATATGTAATTAAATTTCCACAAAGTATAACATCTTATCAAGTTCATTCATTGTTAAATTTTGTCTTCATGAAAATGTTGTTATTTTTGAAAACAATTTGTAGATTAGATTTTTTCCACTTCCCAAGAATTCCTGAACATGCTTGATGTTTACGGAGAAATTAGATTCAACCATAAATTAATTGAGTTACTGTTAGCCAAATAATTTTAAAAGCAAAATTATTAAATCCTCTCCAAATTGTTACAGTAAAAATTATATTAGATGTGTGAGGTAGGTCATTTCAGTACATGTGATACAGCCTGAGGTCTCTCAAGAGCTCTTAGGGCCCAGAAAGGGCTTAAAAAGGTCTTGTTTCTGCTCATTTTACCTCAGGAGAAACAGATGTTGCAGTACTGCTTTTCAGAGACCACTGTCCAAAGCTTTGTGCCACTCTTAGGTTTCCACCAGTGCAGTTGGGCAGGAGGAGAAACAGGGGCTTTAAAGACATTTTTAAAGAATTCAGAAGGGGCTTTGTTAGTCTCACTGTGTGCAGAGGTGAGCAGCTTGCCTTGGCTCCCTGGCACTGGTGAGAGTGAAGCCCTGGGGCTTCCTGGGGGCAGTGGCCAGTGGCACCCAAGGCTTCTTGGGTGAGGGAGGTTTCTGACGTAGAGGTGGGCAGTGCCCCAAGGTTCCGCAGGCACACTAATGGGAGTGACCATGGCTCTGTCAGAGACTGGTGCTGTCCTGCAGGCACATCATGAAAGAACTTATCAGACTCATGACTGCAGTCCACAGACTGGACAGGTAGCAGTCCTATGATTCTTTCCAAGAAAGGGATCAGCTTCACTGGTTGCTTCTTCAAAAACCTACGTTGGCTTTCACTGATGACCTTTTAATCTTCCAAATCCTCACAAACCTTTTGTGAACTCTCTTCTATAATTTTACTGGGGCTTGACCACAAGCCAGTTGTATGTAATTTCTGATATATTCTTTTTCTGAAAGCAGGACATTTGTCTGGCACCAAGACTTGTCTTCATGATTTCTTGACTATCACTGGCAGTGGTTCTGATGGCACTGCGAGGCCCTTACCCTCCTCATCACCTTCCCCAACCCCAGGAAAGCTACTTAATCCTTTTTCAGGGTTCTCAAAATGCTTTATATGTTTATCTCTACTGGAATAAAGTAAGAATGATGATGATCATGTATCTAGAGCCTTTCACCTGGCAGGTGCTTTGCACACTGTTTCATTTCATCCTCAAAAGCCCCTGCAACTATGAGAAAGCCAAGGCTCCAGAGGATCACACAGCTGAAGAGTAAAGGATCTGGGATTATAACTCAGGTCCACTTTCTGTGCTGCAGTTATCACACCACATTAGGATTGTTGGGGATCTGTGTCCCCACAAGACTGTGGGTTCCTTTCAGACAGGAGCTTTCCCAGTTGCAGGCTCACTCCATGAGTCCCTCAGCGCTCTGTGTGCCTCCCTCTGTCCTTCACCCTCCATCCTTCACCATCCTGAGCTGCATCTTCTTTGTTACCTTCATTCTGTGCTTTCCAGCTTGAGAACCAATAATAATAAATCCATCTGGAAACAGAAACCCCACAACAGATGATAACCCACATCCAGACCAAACCCTGACAAAGGAAACCTGCTTTGTGGGGAAGTCTGGACAGTTTGTAGTATTCTATCTGCACGTTATGTCTGGGATGGTGCCAGATCAGTGGATTTTTTTGTTCATTTGGACCCTACTCTAGACAAACCATCAAAGACACTTAATTTCAACGTTATAAACTATTGTATTTATAATTCAAACAAATTCTCTTAGCAAGATTTTTATCTGTATGCGCAGTATTTTGACCTATTGTATTCAAAATATCAGGGAAAAGTCACTTATTTTTTTTAAAAAAAATAAAGGATCACATAAATGCTCCAGCGCTGTAGCTCCATAGGCTGATCTTTAGATATAAGATGAGGACCATCAGGCTTATTTTCAGCATAATCTTTGACCAGATTCATGCCAGGGAGAGCTGAAGTTGAGGCAGCCATGATGCAGGGATAGTAGGAAAGATCATCTCCAATGTTCCCATCAAGAAGTCTCTGCTGCCCGCATCCTTCACTGATGTGGGTATAAACCACTGGAAATAGATACTTTGTTACTTGTTACAAGACTGAACCTAATCCATTTCCTGCTGCTATAACAGAATAGCACAGACTGGGTAATTTATAAAGAAGGGAAGTTTATTTGGCTCACAGTGCTGGAGGCTGGGAAGTCCAGGAGCATGGTGCCAGCATCTGTATGAGGCTAACTTAATGTTACTTTATCTTTTTTTTTTTTTTTGCGGTCTGGGAGAGGGCAGCATCTCAGGATTAATACTATACAAGTTCACCACAACAATCCATTTGTATGACCAGTTAGCTGGCCACAGATGCCTGATCTCTAGGGTTGTCTGGATTTCTTTCAGTTTGCCAAGTACCAGTCTTGGGATTTTCAGGCATTGAGATGCCAGATCACGGGATTTTTTAAAAGTAACAAGTTGATAGTTTATCTCCTATGACTGTAAATACCCTGAGCATTTAGCCAAGTGTCATCTTTGGAAAACTGCGTGAGGAATGGAGGGATAGCTTTCCATCACACTCAAAAGGCTCTTTGTGATCAGTTCCCCAAGGTACCAGAGGAAGAGGAAGCAAGAAGGGAGCTGGCCCTCCTGGAATCATCATCCGGGCGGGCCATCTTCTAGAGCAGATTTTGTTTAGGAAGAAGCTAGCAAATAATGCTCTTTGAGAAATCACTGGATTGTGTAGTTTGTACTGAATTTGGAATCTTATTTTAACAAAAACTTTTAGAAAGAAGAAAATAGAGTACAGTGGAAATAGCACACACTCTGGAGGCAGGAGACCTGGGTGGGCTTTTCCTTCAGCCTCTGTGACCTTGAAGGCTGAGTTAGGATTGGCACAGTCACCCTCACTCACCACCATCACCACACACACCCTTTGCTTCTCCAGTTCTCTGCAGTGCTTGAGCATGGACACCTAGTCTGCTAGAGCTGACCCAGCCACACATCGACTGATACCTTTTCACTTGGTCTGATGCTTGCTTGACCTCCAGAAAGAATGGGAGCCACAACATCATGTATTTCTCTGTTTTAAAACATACCATTGTGCTGGGGAACCACAATCCTGTACATGTGTCCTACCTTACAGGGTGGAATAAAATACAGGTGGAAAATCCATCTAGGAAAATACTCTTGTTCAAGTTGTCCATGCCATCCTGGCCACAGCCAATCAGTTGTGAGATGCGGTGGCTTCCATGTGTGCACGCTTGTCAGTGAAGCAATGTGGGAGCCTTCTAATGTGGTCCCAAGGGCAGGTCATGTCGACTGACATTTATACAATCAGGGCTAACATTTAAAGAAATCAGAACTTCACACTTAGCTATATGTTTAAAGACTTAGCTATACATTGAAAGCCTAAGTAGAAGTAACCCCAGAGGATATGTACAGATTTGATAAAAATTAAAAATTAGATTTCAGTTGGGTCCGTTTGCTGGGAGTTGAGTGCACTTTGTGGTTTCTACTGGAGAGCTTGGTTGGTTCCTGCTAGGCATGGGGAGGGGGAGCATGATGTTGGTGGGTTGGTAGTGACAGTGTTTTGTGTTATTGGAACCATGAGCATTCTAATAACAAATCCACCACCTCTGTTCCCAGAGCTCTTTTTAAGGAACTGCTTGGAACATGGCACCAGGAAGGAGAGATAGAAAGTCTGGTCCCTGTGGCAGCTGGGGCCAAGTCAAGCATTCACAGGGTGATTTTTACACCAGTTCCCCTCCAGCCTTCCTGTGGAAGTGTGCAGTATCCAGAGTAGTTAAGACATACTTTGGTTTGAGCCTTGGCCGAGTCACTTACTAGCTGTGTACCCTTGGCTAAGTTACTTGACCTCTATGAACCTCAATATTCTACAAGTTACAAGTCCCAAGATCGATCTCTGCTCTGCCACCAACAGGCTCTGTTACAGGAAGGCCATGCTAGGGGATCTTAGAGGCCCCTAACAGTTCCAGTATTTTATGATTTTATGGCCCCCTCTTCTTCACTCATTGAGAAATAAACTGAACTGATTGTATTCTCTTTCTCAGGAGAGAAAACAGCTAAAAGTGCTCACTCCTTCTGGTCTTTAAAGATTGGTTTCTGAGAAAGCCTGGCTGTGGCAGCTGGTGGTGGCACTGTCCTTTCCCCCCGGTCAGTCTTTGGGACAGGCACTGTGCAGGAGGGCTGGCATATGTGTAGCTCTGCCTTGGGTGGGCTGAGAAACAGTAGCAGGCCTCTCAGAACCCAGGTACCTGTCCTATCGTTTGCCTCTTAGAGAATGACCCCTCTAGTCTTCCTTTTTAATAGCAGCAGCAGGATATGTGGGGTAAAGGACCACAGACATGGCCATTTGGCCCAGGCCTCATCACAGCATCATCCTAAACAAAATGCCTTCGGGTCTGGCCAGACCAGAGAGAGACAGGACAAAGCACAGGTGAGGAGCCAGGGAAGCCAGGAGCTGCCTGCCCTCCTCACTCAGGCTCTCAGCAGGCCATCGTGGCCTGGGGCCAGCCTGTTACTGTCTCAGTAAGGCTGGGAACAGGCTTGTGAGTGCAGCTTCAGATAAGCAGCCATGGCTTGCTTGGTCCCCTGGGGAAGGGCATGCTGTGGGCAGACAAAGAAGAAAAGAGCACATGGCTCTGAAGTTGCTGAATGAAAGATCTGGAAGCTGCCGAGGCTCAGGTGCAAAGGTGTTTAATTGCAAAGGTGTTTCTGGCTGAGTGATGTCCCTGAGAACAAAGGATCTGTTGGGTGAGAGCACAGAAGAGTATTTTGTCTTCCAGGATTACAATCTGCCCAAGCTCTCTGAACAGACCTGATAAGGATGTTCTCTGCTGATTGGATGGCCTGACTGCTCCGCAGAGAGAGACCATCTGTTTTTTCCTCCCAGTTTAGTCCGGCACCAGGAGAGGGCAGGGCCCTCCCCCAGCTGCTCTCTTCCTGGGCTCTACCCATTCAGCTTCCACAGCTAGGCACCCAATTCCAGCTGGCAGCGCCTTGTGTGAGAGCTCAGTGGTGAGATGGGTCACAAGAAATCTGCTAGTAATGAGCAAGTGTCAACATTTGGGGATCCTTGCTTAACAAAAAAGGATGAATTCTAATGCATTCAAGTTATCTCTTTGATGAAATCACTGCCATTCACTCCTATGATGGCATGCTTTCTTAAGTGGGAGACAAAAGGTGGGTGAGTGCAGGAGTGTTGGACACACATAGCCAACACTGGATTGTGAACTCAGAGAAGCAGGAGATTGAACCATTTGAGGTGCCAGGAGTAGAACTGTGCCCCTGAGCCCTTGCACGGACTCATCTCCATCAGGGACCTACTAGTCACTTGGTTTCCCAACTCCCAGGTCTTCCTGGTAAACTCTTACAAATCCTTCAAGATGCAACAGAGAAGTGCTACCTCTTTCTAACTCCTCCCTTCCCTCTAGGCAGAATTAGTCATGCCACCTTACTGTCCCCCAGGGCACTTAGCACACCAGGGTATTACCACAGTGATCAGACAGCCCAGTTTTCACTGCACTCCTGATGTTAGAAACTTTGGCCTTGACAGATACTCCATCCCAGAAAAATCTGTTGTCAGATCTGATGTGCTGATTTTAGGGACTAGAAATCATGGGCATTGGATGGATCCCAGATGCATTCATGCACCTGCCACCTCCCCTAGACTGAGTTCCTGGAGTTCAGGGACCATAGTTGTCACTTGTTCCCCCAAGTCTAGTGCTGTGACCAGCATGCAGTAGGGGCTCAGCAAATATTGGCTGCACTATATGACATAATGTTTCATACTTGATTGTAATGTGTCCACAGCATAGCACTGTGAGGTTATGACCCTTGTCCCCATTTTACAGAGAAGAAAATTGAGGCTCAGAAGAGTTAAATAACTTCCTCATGAGCAAACAGCTAACCAAGAGGTGAAGCACTAGTATTAGGAATCAAGACCTGGGTTTGCATCCGTGCTTTACCCCTTGGTTAGCTGTTTCAAACCCAGGAATGTCCTGCAATGTTTTGAGTTAGAAACCAGAGTCACCTGGGCAAGAGGAGATCTGTTGGGTAACCATTGAGTCCAGCCTGACTCCAGTCAGGGTTATAACAACATTCAGCTGAGCTTTTGTTTGCTGCCCAAGGGCATGTTTTACCCTCTGGGTATTCTATCAAGACAAATTAACACACCCTGCCCTCTCTTTCAGAGCTTCTGATTTAAAGCAGACACGTGTACAGTTGGAACGCCAGAGCTTAAAAAAAAAAAAGGACTGTTTATTTCAGTCTCCTTGTTTTAAGATGAAAAGGCCAAGATCAAAGGAGACTTGTAGTTTACCGTGAGCCCAGCATTGTGCTAAACATGTTTTTTTTGTGGTATTTCATTTCCTAAAGTGACAGGCACCATTTTAATCTATCCTCGGTTAACAGATGAGTAAACAAACAAGAGCCTCAGGGGGACAAAGTGACTTGCCTAATGTCCCAGAGCTAATCAGTGGAGGAACCAGGATTTGAATCCAGGCCAGTCTGCTCCAAAGTGCTTACTCTCAACCCTGCACCCAGGCCAGGTCTTTCCTTTGAGCTGCTGCAGCAGCGGATGCTCACCTTGCGTTTAGCTCACCTCCCCTGTCCCATCTGAAAACAATGTGGCTCTTGTCCTCTGCACTGGCCACCCTCCTGCACTCAGCTTCAGCCCCTCTTTGGAATTAGCAAGAAGCTGCTATTCCCAGTACTGGTGGTTATTTTTAAAAGTGTGAAATAAGCATAAAGCAGGATATTTTCAGTAAAAATATCTCCCTGCTTATACAATGAAGTGGTACCAAAAGCACTGACTTGGAGCACATACATGGTTAGTTTTTGCAGAGATGAATATAGTTCTCATATGGCAGCCCACTGGGAAGGCTCAAGTGTTCTGGATGAACAAGGGGCTGAGCTGAGCTTCAGGGTACTGGCTGTGTGCTGACATTCTGACAGAGGAGCCTCAGGCCTGCTTCTCCCAGTAAATGATGATTCCTAGAGTTCTAGAGCATAGAGGAGTCAGCCAGAGATTTAAAGTGAAAAGACCTGAATGCAGATGTAGCCTGAGCATCCTAAGCCTATTAGCAAGTTACTCATCCTGTCCATAAGGAGCTGCAGGAGTTAATTATGTAACATACATGGAAATGTCCAGTGCTAGTATCTTGGTTAAGCTTTAAAACCTGCCAGCAACCCCATTCCTCCCCCATAACGGTATTATGAAAATTGCTGTATTTTAAGATGAAACGTGTATGTAAGAGCATATGGAAGCATCATTGAAAATTCTAGACAGCAGCAGACTCTAGGAAATGTGTGGGCTTTAGGAAGGACACCTTCCCATGCCCAGCCCCTACGATGTGTTTATCGTATTCTTAACATGGGTAATACTTTCTTTTCTTTAGGCTCATTGTTTATTTGGTGAGTATTTATAGAAGGCCAGCCCTGTGCTAGGCACAGTGCAGGAGCTGCAGGAGAGACATTCTCTTCTATCTGCCAACACACAGGATCTCGTGTAGAGCCTGGAAAACTACAGGCCTTGGGTTCTTTCCTATCAGAAACCAGAGAGTGTTGGCCCTCTTGAAACTCCGTTTCCTGGTAATACCTTTGAGGATCCATCTAAGGAATGTGGTCCCCCCCACTTACCCCTCTGGTTCCAGCAGCTTGGCCCAAGGGATTGCTGGGGAATTGTGCATGTCTTTGGCCTGGCTTCATCTGGCCATGGCTTTTCCCTATTTGTGGTCACAGCCAAGGGAAGCCTGGTGCCTGGCTCTGAGACCCACATGGAACATGATCCCAGAAGGACTTACCCGATGGCTTGTCTGTGGAGGATGGGAGGCTGGTGAGAGTGGGCATAGTGGGCAGAGGGGGTGGCAGCACCTTCAGGTTCTGGTCACTCTGGATCTCGTTGGTAGAGATCTGGTTGATGATGCGGTTGTAGGTGGGTGGCTGGTAGACCCGGGGTGGGGCAGCGGGGGGTGGCTGGGGGACAGGCCTGGCCGCGGGCACCCTCTGGCAGTGCTCCTCAAGCTGCGCAATGATCTCTGATTGGTTGTGGGCCAGTGTGGCCAGGTGCTGGTACTTGTGCTCCAGGTCCTTGTACTTGCTGGCCAGCTGCAGCATGTCGGCCGTCTGGTTCAGGATCCTGTTCTCCAGCTGGGAGAGCTCCAGCGCGTTGTCCCGCTTGCGGATGATCTCATGCAGGAGCTGCATGTAGAGCTGCGTGACCCGAGAGTTCATGTTGCGGCTCTCCTTGCGCAGCAGCTTCACCTCACTCACAATGCCACCGTCCACCTCCACCAGCTGCTGCAGTGTCTCGATCTGCCTCTTCTGCTTGAGCAGCTCATTGTTGAGCAGCTCTAGCTCTTGCTTGTGCACTCGGTTCTCCAGAAGCACCTCAGGCTCCTTGGAGTTGACGCAGATGGCACCTGTGACCCGCTGCTGAGGCACAATGAAGGTGTAGGTGCACTTGTCCTGGGACTCACCCGCCCGCTTGTACCTGTTTAGGTAAATGAACTCTCTTGGCGAGCCCTCCTCAGTGCCCTCAAAACCATCCTCCTGGCCTGCAGCAGCTCCCATGGTAGCCAGCAGTCCGAGCCACCAGCATGTCACGCTCAGTGGCCTCATGGTCCTTGCAGAATGGTGGTTATTCTTTGTGAATGGAATCTATGAAAGCCTGAAAGTAAACAGAGGGGAGAATCAGTGATGGTCCCACCACTGTCAGTGCCCTGTGCTGCCACATGATCCCAGCCTTCTTGCCAGGCAGGCAGAGCTTTCCAGAAACTCAGCTTCAGGATGCTGAGTTATATTCTCTTGGAGTCAGAGAACAGGCAGCCATTCTGGAAGCAAGAGGAGACAGGCAGGCCCCAGCAGAGGTAGAAGGGAAGAGGGAGGGCCTCAGAAGATAGGAAGCCATGGCCCTGCTACTCCCAAAGCCAGTTCCAATGCCTGCAGCCCCCCTTGCTGAACTCCTGGCCTAGAGCCTGAGAATCATCCAGGCAGCTTCAAGCTGGGGAGGGGAGGCAGAGGGAGGGTTTTCTGGTCTCCCTCCTCTGCAACCTTAGGCTCCTCAGACTGGTAAGTCTCCCCATTTTGTACTTTTACACCCCCTGAACTTTCCTGTTGTAATATCTATCACAGCTGTAATGAATAGAAGTTCTGTTTGATCTTCTCTGCTGGATTCTAACTCCATGAGGGCAGGTCCTGTGTCTGATTCAACCCTGTATTCCCAGGATGTTGCACTTTGGGCAAATATTTGATAAGCGAATGAATTGTTAGACATTCATTTCATTGACATTGTTTATCAGGGGAGCCTGATAAACAATGTCAATAGAAGGATGTGTCCAATTATGTGGCTCTGGTCCCTGTGTTAGCTAAGCTACAGAGCCCAAAAAGGAACAAACAACTGAGCTCTTCTGAATCCAAATATTTGCAGTAGCCAGTGACAGCACAGTCCCAACCACTGCAATGTGATTAAGTTAGAAGGGAGTAGAATACAGACGTGTGTCTCCAGATTTGCTTCACTTCTATTCTTGGACCATTCATCCCTTCACCAGATGTTCATTGAATATCTGTGATGTGCTGAGCAGTATGCTAGCTGCTAGGGATACAGCTACCAACAGGATAGAGCCAACCCCCTGCCCTCATGGGGCTTTCGGATCATTATGGCTTTTCCAAATGCTGGGAAGCACAACTATCACATGCTGCAAAAGGGTATTATAGGGAATTGACCTAATTGGAGGGGTTAGGAATGCTTCCCTGAGAAAGTGCCCTTTACACTGACCCTTGAGGAATGAGTAGAAGTTAAATGGGCCAAGAGGGAGGGGAGGACATATGCTAGATCCCTCCTCTTGCCCACTCGAGGGTCTTGCTCCAGCAGTCCTCACCATCTCTCCAACATCATCATGATTTTCCTACAATCATACTGTTAATTCTCTCAGCTTAAAGGAAACCCTCTCTGGACCTTATATCCCCTCTCCAGCTATGTTGCATTTCTCCGCTCCCCTTTTTAGCAAAGCCTCCAAAGAGTTGCCTGCACTCACCATTTCCAGAAAGTTCCTTTCTTCCTGATCTCTCTTGAGCCCACCCTCATCAGGCTTCGCCCTCTTCCCTTCATTCTAGGTGCTCTAGACAGGATCACCAGTGGCCTCCCTTTGCCAGATGGAAGGGCTAGTTCTTGATTCTCATTAATGTTTTCCCTCTCATACTGTGGGACACAGTTGGGCTCCCTTCTTGACCTTCCTTTCCAGAACGCCACCCTGCCTCCTGTCTTGCCAGCTGCTCCTCCTCAGATCCTGTGCTGGTTCATCCTCATATTCCTGTCCTTTCTCTTACTGTTGAGGGGGGCCCAAAAATCAGTCCTCAGAATTTTCTTTACTTTAGTGATCACATCCAGAGGTCACCTTGGTGATCACCCTCAAGCACTGATTATATTTATTCATGTTTATTTCTCTAGCCTGGGACTCTCCCCTAGACTCTAGACTCGTACATATAGCTGCTTCTTTGACATTTCCACTTGACTATCTGCCAGGTATCTCAACTCATCCAGAAATGAACTCCTGTTTTTCCCCACACCTCCAACCTAACCTATTCTTCCCAGTTTTTCCTGTGTTAGTAAATTTCCACTCTAGTTGCTCAGGCCAAAATCCCTGAAGTCATCCTAGGTACCTTACTTTCTTTTATACCCCACATCTAATTCACTGCCAAATTATGATGCCAGAAATATTCTCAGAGTCCTGTGTCTCCCCACCTCCCTTCCACCACCCTGGTGCAACCCACCTGTGCCATTCACCTGGACTATTGCAATAATTTCCTAACTAGCCTCCCTGCCCTGGCCTTGCCCATCCTACCTTCTGTTCTCAGCTTGGCAGCCAGAGTGGTCTTTTTTAAAAAGTCCGACGGGGTCATTCTTCTTTTCAGAAACCCCCCAGTGGCTCACCATCTTGGAGGAAAAGCCAGTGGGTCTCCAAGGCACTCTATGATCTGGCCCCACTTCCTCCCTGGTCTTGTGTCTGACTCCTCTCCCCCTTGATCCTCCTCCAGCCACCTGGTTGGTCTTCTGGTTGTCCCTCAAGCGCTCTAAGCACACTTAGGATTCAAGGCCTTTATACTTGCTGGTTCTGCCCTCTTCTTCATTGTTTGTTCCCTCACCTCTTTCAGTCTTTGCTGAAATATCACCCTTTCTCAGTGAGACCCTCCCGGCTTATTTAAGATTGTGACCTCACCACCTTCCCCCTCCAGTGTCCTTATCACTATCAGATACGCACTGTGTCCCTACCTATTCCCTTGAATGCAGGCCCCATGAGGGTAGGGGTGTGTTTGTGTTGGTCACCGCTCCATTTGCAGTGCCTACCACAAGGCCTGAAATACATAGGAGTTCAATAAATATTTACTGATGAAATGACAAGACATACCTGCCCACAGCTGCTGAGCAGTTGGGAGTGCTGGAAAGAGGGATAGATTGGGGCAGGAAGCCCATGGACAAGTGACTGCCTGAGGAGGTCAGAGCTGTGCAAGGAGGATACACATATGTATTTATTAATAACATCCATTGACCAAGGTCCACTATATACCTGACCCTGTACTAAACATTTTGCAAGTGTTTTCCACTTTCCCATATTCTTACAATGTCCTTTGAAGGTAAATACTGTTGCTGTTTACATTTTACAGATGAGGAAACTGAGACTCAATGAGACTGAGTGACTTGCCCAAAATCAGAAAGCTAGAAGGTGGCAGAACCAAGGCTCAACCCCGGTCTGATGGATTCAAACTTGCCAACTGTTAATGACTACACAAGACATGTATTTAATCTGGTTTTTACTAGTAAAAGGGTATTAACATCACTACTTTCTGATTTCACATTAATCTGTGCTACAATGACAAGTATCCAGGACCTCAAGATTTTGACCTCCCTGAACTCCTTTGGGGGCTTCTCCAGTGAGGACCCTGGGTCTGGGCTCCACCTTGTACCAGCTAGTGAGCAGTTACAAGAGAGACCCTGTGCTTCCTGGGGCCTTGCTGAGCTGTTTTCCACTTAAATGACAAAGCCCAAGCATTGTTCCTGTGGCCTGCTCAGGCCTCTCTGGCCAGGCAGAGAAAGGTGTGCAGGAGCTTCTGGCTTGGGCTCTGCTAGGAGGTGGGGCTGCAGTGACGTCAGTGGAAACCCAGCTGAGTTTGGAAGTGTTTGCCTGGTTTCCAATGGTGCTTTGGCTGCTGCAGTGCTGGTAGCCACACCCACCCCAAAACAATGGGGAGGAGCCGCCCCCGACCCTGGGGTAGGGCAGGCCTGCTGGGCCACCACGTTCTTCAGGCTGCTCACCTGAGGCAGTGAGTGACAAACACCTCTCTGTGCCCATGTGGGTGCAGGCCTCCACTGTGGCCAAGAAACTGCCAGAGGCCTAGGGAGGCAACCTGGCTGCAAGACAAGGTTGGTTTCCAAGCCTTCCTGGACCTCCAGATTTGAGAGGGCTGCATTATTTACGGTTGAGTTCTGTCCTCTCCCAAACATGGGCTCTCATGGCTCCCCAGCAGAGTTCTTGCCATTGGACTTGAGACCTCAAAGGCCGAATCTCTTCTGTGAAATGAGGTGATCCAACCCACCTTGCACACTGGGTGAGCAGCATGAAAGCACATCAGAATCGAGAGATTGGAATAATGTATTAGCAATACGATAGCAAGAACAACAAAGCTGAAACAAAACCAACAACAGTAAGGATGCTGAGTGTGGGCCAGGCAGTGTGCCAGGCACTCATACCATCTCAGCTAACACTTGCACAGGGCGTTAGGGCTTCAGGGCCCTTCACATATGCATTCTCTCATTTAATCACTCCAGCACTTGGAGTGACTTATTAATATTATGCCCATTTCTAGGCTGAGGAAACTGAAGCTCAAAAAGGTGTGGGGGTTGCTGACTTGAGATCACATTTCACGCAGTGGGACCTCTCGAAACTGTATGCTTGATTCTGAGTCCTACTGTTGTATCTCTGTGGGGCCTGGGCTTAGTGGGGTGACTCGAAACTGATTGGGCTACATGAAGTAAGGGAAGGAACGGGGCACTGTGCCGGGTGCATGACATACATTGTCCCAGGTAATCCAGTGGGTTGTTATTCACCCCTGTTTAATCGGTGGAGACTGAAACCCGGACAGGCTCAGTGACTTGCCCAGGAAGACACAGCAGATAACAACCAAAGCTGACGAGCCTAGGACTTAGGGCAGCCTGATAACCAAGGGCCATGCTCTTTGTGCTTCCCTTTGAGCCTCAGAGTCATTTATTTTCCTTGGAGTCTAAGACTCCAACCCCAGTTCCTCCCCTCCCCCCATTAGTTTTTTGCCAGTTTGGCAGTTCTTAATGGGCAGTAATAAGTTTGTTTACTTTTGCTCTCTTGGTATTTATTCAACTAATTGCATCTCAAGAGAAATAACACCCTCCTCCTCCGGCATTCCAGCCATCTTAGGACTGGAGAAGAACTCAACTCCAATCAAAGTGATGCGCCTCACTTTTTTCCTGTGTCCAACAAAGAAAAGCAAATCCAACTGTTTTCCTTGGCTTCAGAATTAAAATAAAAATGATTCTTGAAATTGCTTTTCCACATTGTATTGTGAGGAGTTTCCATCATGCATGGGTTTTCCCTCCCCTCAAGTGAGGCTGGTGTGACTGTGCCACGTGACAGCCTTTGCACACTGGGAGGCAGCCTCTCTGGGGCTTGGATCCCACCTAGTCTCTGGTGGGCTGCCTCTGAGTGTCCCTGCTTGGCTTGATGTGGTGGGGCCACACACCATGTGTCTACGTCCCTCTCACCACTGTGGTGCTACAGCCCAGGCAAGGGGCCACTTTGTAGGAAGAGTTGTCATTTTCATAAGATAGAGCTGTGTGCTCTGCCCTGTAGAAGCTGCCAACCTAGGTTACTCTTTTGAGTTCACCATGAAGGTTAGGAATGAGAAAAGTTCAAGTAATAAAAAGAATAACAACAACTAATTGTCACTATGGCTTAAGCACTTTATATACATTGTCTCACTTAATCCTCCCAGCAGCCCTTGGAAGGTGGCCTGTTATTTCAGGGCCGCCATTCACGGTGGCCCCAGTTGTGCACTGTGCAATTCTAAGGGGCACAGCTCACATTCATAGTCTTTATATTTTTTATATTTATATTGCAGCAATTTTCTAATGCTCACAAAGATGCTTTTAAGGCTAACAGCGAAGCTGACATTTATCCCTATTTGCAGGTGAGGAAAACTATTGAGATTTGAAGATTGTGAGTTATTTGCCTTAATCATAAATTACTAAGTAGTAGAGCCACTAACAGACCCCAAAATAACCCCTAAAGATATTATACTTTGAATAAAGAGAAACCAAAGTGCCAAAGTGACAGGAAACCCAAAAGAGATTCTGACCCTCTAGGGAGGAGGGCCACAAGAGTGCTCTTGCAGTCCTTGGCCCTGCAGATTCCAGGGAAGCCTCCAAATTAAATCTGGATCTCAGGAGTTGTTTCATCATCAGTCCAGGTTGTAGTCCAGCCTGGGGGACTTACAGAACCATCTCCTCACCACCTGCCCTCCGGGCAGCACTGCCCATTGGTCTGTGATCACAGATGAAGGCCAATTATGGGTCCACGCCAGAAGAGGCATCCCAACACTGCAGGAGGCCTGAGAAGAGGACCTCTGCCAAGGCAGTCAGGGAATCTGGAACTGCCAGCTGGCCCCTGACGTCAGGGTTTTGGGAAGCTAGAAGCCTGAGCTGTGCTTGAGCGAGTCTGGTGGACCTGAGCGTGAATTAAGTTTGTGAAACTAACATCATGACAGAAAACAGATGAAAACATCAACATTAGCCAGCAGGTGTTCCTACTAAAGCTGTTAAAATATGTGGTGTGCTGGTAGGGAAGTATCCAAAGCAATTGGTAATCCAGGATGTGGGAGGGATCCAGATGAAGGAAAAGGCCCAGCTGATCACATGACACAGTAGTATTAATAATAATGATAGTCATATGTTTGTTGTGAACTTGGGTGCCCAGCTGCACTCTATCTCATTGGCTTATAGCCCTATGAGTAGGGGACCATACATCCTGGTTAGCCCCAGTTTAGATCTGTTGTCTTATGTAATTATTATTATTATTCTGCGATAGAGTTTCGCTCTTGTCGCCCAGGCTGGAGTGCAGTGGCGCGATCTTGGTTCACTGCAACCTCCACCTCCCAGATTCAAGCAATTCTTCTGTCTCAACCTCCCGAGTAGCTGGGATTACAGGTGCCTATAATCCCAGGCACCATGCCTGGCTAATTTTTGTATTTTTAGTAGAGACAGGATTTCACCATGTTGGCCAGGCTGGTCACGGTCTTACGTAACTATTAATAGCACCCCCTTTTCACTCTCAATATTGTCCTGATGGAGCAACAAACTATATGGTCCTCTTATGTAGGAGAAAGGTATAGTATCTGCATTTGGCAGTAGAGGAAACCCAAGTCCAGAAAGGTTAGGTTACTTGCTCAAGATCACTTAGAAGTAAATGTTACGACTGGGATTTAGTTGTCAACTGCTAGGTCCAAACCCTGACTTGGATCAAGATTGTCTCTTCAACCAGTATGAATAAAAGTGCTTTGTTTGTTTAATGGCTGAGATGCAGCTTACATCTTACTCTGTATTGACTGAATAAGTAGAAATAGCTTTCAGGTCAGCACAAGGGTGTGTTTTGTTGGATATTGGAAAGAGCTGCTTGATCATGCAAGTGGTAAGACCCCAAAATGGGCATCTGGGATGAGTGGTGACACCCTCACCTTGGAGAACCTGGAGAAAGGACTGTGCATCGTTTATCCCTGATGATTCACCATCAGCCTGGAGGCCAGGGAGGGCATATCCAGATCTCCAGCTGCCCTCCCCTTTCAGATGAGGATGCTATGAATCATTCCCCACCAGAAGGAGAGTCTGGAGCCAGTTCCCAAACTCTTCTAGTTCAGCTCTCATAAGACCATTGAGTGAACCATTTGTCCATCCATCCAGCCCTCCACCACCCACCCATTTAGCCTTCCCATCTAGCCAGCCATTGTGCATTGCTACTGCCTGGCCATGGGTAATGGGAACACAGCCATGAGCCAGAGAAGTAGAGTAAGACATTAGCCTGGAGGAGTAGCACTGGGGGCTTCAATATGCCTGATGCTTTGGGCTCTTGTGCTTCTGCCATTGCTGAGTTGTTGGCTCCAGGAGGAGTTCATGGAGGAGGCGGATTGTGATCACATCATGAGATCATAGGGTGGGGCGGTGGGGCGGGGATGTGGTTAGGGAGCAGGGAACTAGTTGCCTTTGCCAGGGGGATGAGGATGCTGCTGTTACTTTTTCACAGTGCATTATTTGGGAACCATTTTGAGATTCCCCCAAAGTCTGTGCACTGAGCCCTCTGTGCCAGGAGCCTCGGCCAACAGAGCAGAGGCGGGGAAGAGTCTGCAGAAGCCATTTAGAGTCGGGCTTCTGAGTTGGCCGCTGCATTTCCGGCAGCGCCTAGTGTGCTCTGGAGCCCTACAACTGGGAAAGCCTTAGACAAGAAGAAGTTGTCAAGGGCTGGGTGGACAGCACTGCCTCAGGATGGCTTTCTTGGGAAATCCAGGCTTTCCCTGGAGCTGCTTTTCTGGGCCAGGCTGAGAAGTTGGCACCAGGGCCATCTTGGCTGTTTGGATGGACTTGTCCTCAAACACTGGGGCAACCACTTTTTGTGCCTGCCTCACTGATCCCGGTAACTCTTTGAGGCAGGGGCTATAACTATCCCCATTTCACAGGCGAGCAAACAAAGGTAAGAGATTTAAGTCACTTGCTCAGGGGTACAGTGCTACCAAGTGGTAGAGCTGGTCTCAGAATCAGATTTGTCTACTCCAGGGCTAGGTTTCTTACCCACACAATCCTAACTGTTCTCGCCGCCTTTGGGTGCTCTCCCCCTGAAGTCTATGCTGCATGAAGCACCAGGGCTGGCTGTCTGAAACTCAAAGCTGATCATGTCAGTGTCTGCTTAAAAACAGACCTTGTATTATCATGCCTTCTTGCCTTTGCACATGCTGTGCTTCCTGCCCTGAGTGCCTTCCCCCGCTGTCCTGGCTGATGCCTGCCTGTCTTCCTAAGTTGACCTCACCATGAAGCCATCCATTCAGTGAAGTCCTCTCTCCCTCCTTCAGTTCACAAGTGCAGCTGTGGCTGCTTCCAGCCCAACACCCAGGACTCAGATTGCACTCATCTGGTTATCTGCCTCCTGACTATAGCCTCTTAAAAAAAAGCAGGGCCAGGGCAGATTCCTCCTCTGAATACCCAGTATCCAGGATGGCACCTGGGTTACTAAATAGGAATTCAAGAACTTCATTTATACCATGTATTTCCCAATTCTTTCTTTTCTTCTAGCCACTGTGCCAGGGGCTGGAGACAGAACAGGAACAAGGTGGGTGAGGTCCTTGCCCTCAAGAGATCCACAGTAGTAGGTGAGACAGAGACTAGGCTTTTGTAATGCAAAGAGATCTGTGCCCAGATGGGAAAACTTGGGGGGCTGTGGGGCACCTGGTCTAGCCCCAGGAAAGCCCTTGACTGGGCAACAGAGAGGGGAATGGTGTGGCACCCTAGGGTAGAGAAGCTTGCTTGCTTGAGAGCCTGGGTCTGAGGCTCACTTCATTGTTTCATTCATTCCATAGATATCTTTCCTGCCTGGCTCTGAGTGGGTATTAGAGATTCAGCAGTAACTAAGACAGACACAATCGTTCCCTCATGGAGGTTGGAGTGGGATCACCTCAGGCAGGACTTTAGGCATTCTTGGAACTGGGCAGGTCCTCAGGCATCTCTTGAAGATAAGAACAGAGTCCATTCTGGGCTTTTCCTTGGTGGTCTTGAGCCTGCCTGTCTGGAGAACTAGGCAGCAGGGGGTTGCAGAGGCTGCTGGCCCCAGGCAGGCTGATTTCAGCAAAGAATGGACTGACACAATAGCTCAGTTGTGAGAGGCCTAGCTCCCCACACTCAACTTTTTATTTTTTATTTATTTTTTGAGATGGAGTCTTGCTGTGTCACTAGGCTGGAGTGCAGTGGTGTGATCTCAGCTCACTGCAACCTCTGCCTCACCAGTTCAAGCGATTCTCCTGCCACACTCAACATTTTAACATTCCTGTGATCAAAATGTGGCTCACGATTGATGTGTACATGTAACAGGCCATCGTAATGTTTCAACCCCCGATACTGTTATGAACTCAGTCATATGGCTTATAGTCCATGTGAAGGAACACAGTTTTGTCATAGAAACTACCCCCAGAATGAGGCTTCTGAGGTGACCTGTGTATCACCACAAACTCCAAGCTGCCTGTAGCTGAATAACTCTTCTATTTCGGGTGTTTTATATAAATTCACAAAAAAGAAATGCTATTCAATGAATTGATTCTTGAGATCTCCAGAGTGTGGTTGTCCAGGATGGCAGCAGGCTGGGGTAGAACGAGCACAGGTCTGGGTTTTGATCTTTGCTTTTTGGCCCATGAGTGAAGAGACCTTGGGAGACGTGCTGCACCCCGACCCTCAGTTTCCACTTCTGTAAGATGGGGACAGCACCACCCACCTTGAGGACCCTCTTAGCTCCTCGGGCCCCTCTTTACAACTTTCACACAGTTGTGTGTTTGCATGATTATTTACCGTCTGCCCAGTCCTGCTGGGCTGTGGGCTCTAAAGCAGAGCCCTTCCCCCATCTGCCTGCTGTCAGTTGAGACCATTCCAGATTAAATGGGCTGTGATTCAGAGAGGCCAGATGCTGAATGTACCTGCCTTGGCAGGGCCCCTGTCTGTTATGTTTGTTCTTCGTAGCTACCCGTTGCCATCTCCCTGATATTTTCTCAGGAATTGCTCAAGTGTGGCTCAGTGTAGGTGAGGAGGACCTGAGCTCTGATTCTTCAGTCCTAAAAGAGCCTCCAAGTAGGAATGTAGAAAGCGCAGTACTATCTTGGTCACATGGACCAACAGTATCTCGGTTTCCCTGAGGCTCTGCCCCCACTGGGCTGGGGCCAGAGTTTCCTGGTGCTGATGTGGTCAGACAGTACCTCAGAGCACCCAGGCATGTGGAACAAGTCAGCCAACCTGATTTGGAAGCTCAGTTCCTCTTGTCACTGACCGTATTACCACAGGTGCCCTCACAACTGTGCTAAGGCTCATCTCTAAGGGTAACAGTAATGTGTGTTTTGCCTCAGAGGTAAGCTTCCATGAAGAGCAAGGGATGCGCTGAGGTCGAGTAAGCACATGGTTTCAGAGGGGTTGGTGCAGCATTCAGTGGGACAGCAACCAAAGCAGATGTGGCTACTGAGGACACGGGGCAGGGACCCAGTGACAGTCAGGATAAGAGAAGTTAGGCATCTTGAACAAGGCACTGAAGTGAGAGGAAGGCAGGGGCTTTGGAGCTAGACAGAGCTGGATTCCAGTCCCACATAATCATGAAACTGTGACCTTGGGAAAGTTAACCTCTTGAGCCTTAGTTTTCCCATCTGTAAAATGGGATGCTAAAACTAGAACCTACCTTCCAGGGTTGTGGTGAGGATGAAATGATGTAATTTATATGCCTTACTTAGCCCAGTGGGTACTTCCTAAATCACTAGGGGATGAAGGGCCAGATGGAGGAACAGCTTATTTGCTCTGCCTGTGAGCTTCAGCAGTAACATGCAGTCCCCTCCTGGACCATGTGCGTTACACATTTTTGTCTGTTCCACCCAGACGGCCTCACTAGTAGTAAGTAGTCCCATTTTCTTTTAGGCAGGTTCATGAAGTCAGTCAGAGCCTCTGCTCGGCCTTAGCTGCCTGGAGAAGTCAGTGAGCCACCATGGTTCCAGGCTGGAGCAGGGAACCTGTGGCTTCTCCAGCCCCAGAGGCCTTGTGCGAGAGAAGCAAATACTTGATATCACCTTTTCAAAATGCTTCCAATAGCACAGGGTACTCGCTGGACCCTCTGGGAGCCACAGGCCAGAAGCTGTCCTGGGCTAAGATGTATCAGTGTTGTCTGGTGTAAGATCCACCAGACATGGCCACCATAGTGCCAGACTTGGTGATGGCTATTCTTTGCCTTTTCCTCTGCAACTCTGGGGCAACCCTGACTATGGATTGTCCTGATTTTGTGAGCTTCCCACAGCACTAAGGTTGCTCCATTTTCTTATCCACTATGGTTCTGGTGGGGAGATTAATAGGTAGACAGGCAGTGTCCATGTGGGAAGCAGGATACCCTTCCTCCTGTAAGGTTGGTATTGGATCTTTTTGTTAATATGTCTGCATTTTTTCTTAGTATGAACTTCTAGGATGCAGGCATGCTTCAGGTGGCCCCAAATCCCAGACATCAAGCACCCCTCTCCTCAGGCTCCTGGAAAGCCCCCCAGTGTGGGCAGTGGTAGTAGCCACAGTATTGTCTCTGTTTTATGGGATTTTCTGAAAACCATAGCAGGATATGTCCAGAACAGGGAAAGAATTTGGGTCTCTGCTCTTCCCTTCCCTCTGTGCCAATCCTGATTGTTGTGGTTTGTAACAATCAGTGCCCAAGGTTTGCTGAGGGTTTGCTGTGCACCAGGCACTGAGCCAATGGCTTCCTAGGCATGGGTGCCTAGCTTTCTCCTAGAAAGCAGTGAGGTGTGGTTCAGGGTGGCTCTGGAGCCACACTACTGGGTTTGAGTCCTGGTCCTGGCACTCACTAGCTGTGTAGCCATGGGCACATTACTTAACCTCTAACTCAGTTTCCTCACCTATAAAACGGGGATGAATAATAATGCCTGTGCTATAGGGTGGTGGTGAGGATTCTACAAGTTGAGTCTGGCACAGAGTAAGTACAATATAAGATTTAGCTGTTGCTCTCTCTACATTGTTACCACCTGGGCACTGTTATTCCCATTTTCCAGATAAGAAAACTGAGGTTTGGAAAGCCTAAGTGTGCTGCCAGAGCCATTGGCTTGTAGGTAGAGGAGCTAGGATTTGAAGCCAGGTTATGAGCACTGCCCTGCTCTGCCTCCATTGGGAAAAATATATGTGGGGAGCATTTGGCTGGCTTCGGAAGAGGCATTCTCAACTTTCCTTAGAGCCTGGGGTGAAAGGAGATCCTTTTCTAAGTAACTGAACTGGCCTCTGGGAGCTCTCATAATCCCACAGCAGAGGCAAGAGCTGACCCATGACACACATATCACAAAAGGAGAAGGGAAGGATCAGTGAAGAATTTCTGTTGGGAAATGTTATCTAATACTGAGCGCTTTCAAGGGACTTGGTATGTAGAGCCCCTGCTGTCCATCTGCGGGGGTACCAGGGAAGCCGCATCCTCCCTATAACTTGGCCACATCCACTCAGTTGGAGACCCGCGGTACCATCCAGTGCAGCAGCCCCTGGGTGGTGCGTCCCTTCCCGTGCTGGATGCCTCCGCTCTCCTCACTATCTGGAGGGTGTGAGCAGAGGCAGCCCAACTCCAGGAACTCTGAGCAGAGGCTTCCAGCGCCTCAACACAGAGCTTGCCTCTGCCTCACTTGGGCCCTGGCTTAGGGGCATGGGAATCCAAAGCTTCAAAGTGACTTCCCAAGCCCTAGAGCCACCCCTGCTTTCTGCAGCTCTTCAGTCCGCTACCCTCTAAGTACACACCTACACACACGCACACTCCCAGCTGCCCTGCCGTGTCGGGAGCCGCCGGCCAGCACCCCGAAGGGTCTTTGTCCAAAGAAGGAGAGTGAGGCTTTCTCCTGAAGTCCTCAAGATGCCAGCCCATGATCATGTGCCCCCAAACACCACCAAGTGTCCACAGGTTGTGCCCTGGACATGCCTTGTTTGGCTCCAAATGATAGCAGGGAGTGACCCTCTGAGATCCAGCTGCACACGACCCCAGCTGGAGGGGCAGGGTTCTGGAAGCCCTAGCCACGGGGCCAGCGGCTACCTCTCGCCCTGCCTCTCACGGCCACAGAGCTGGCCCCTTACCTCTTCCCTCCTGCTTGGCTCCGCGGCTGCTCCTCACATGCTTCACCTTGGCCGTCAGCAGGGCAGCCTGTCCATGGCCTCTGGAGGGGGTCCTGAGTCGCAGGCCGGTGGCTGCCAAGCAGCCCTGCCTCACTGGGCTCCACTGGCTCTGCCACCACAGAGGGCTCCGGTGGGGTCTGGGGCCAGGGCTGGCCAGGGGGCCTGTGGGGCTGCTCACAACCTGCTTTCCCTCACAGTAGGGTCAGCCGCTGCCTTAGTGCCATGCTCTGCAGGTCCGGGGCTTGGGGTCCATCCTCAGGCCGTCCACAGCAGCCTCATTTGAACTCCCAACTCCTTTGTGGAGCCTTTACATGCCGCCAGAGGAAACTGTGAGCACAGCCTGACCCTGGTTGGCTGCAGGCGCTTCTCTCCACCCACCAGTGCAAGAGGATCCCCCAGGCCCCAGAAAGGCTCTGGGCCTCCCCTCAGCCCCAGACAGAGGCGGGCCGCCTGGTGATGTCACACCAGCTCCGGCCCCAGCTGGCCTGGCCCCTCCCGCCCAACCCGCTTTGGCGGCCTCGGCAGGCCCCCTCCTTCCTTGGCACGGGCAGCCTGGCCAGCTCTGCTCCCTGGCCCGCCCTCTCCCCAAAGCTCAGGCAGCTCCCGCGTGCTGTGAGGCGGAGCGCTTCCCCTTTGACTCAGGGAATGAGTTTAGATCCGCTCCAGCTGTGCATGCAGCCGCGTGCGAGCAGCAGGCAGCGGGTCCTCCCCCTGGATGCCTTGTTGGGCACTGCCCCACTGAGCCCCAGGCCGGTGGGCGGGGCAGCACAGCCCAGAGCGCCTCTCCCCATCAGCCGCCCTTCGTGGAGGCCTCATTCTCATCTCTAAACCCTAGGGAATGGAGCTCAGGGCTGTCCACACAGAAGCTGTGGCGTCAGAGCTGCAGAAAGTTAGCAGCAGGCAGTGGCTTAGGACAGTGGAAATAACAAAGGCTGAGGGTGGAGGCAGCTCTGGAGGAAAGCTCTGTCACTTCCCACCTGAGTGGCTTTGATTAATTCACTTCAGCTCTCCGGGCATCCCTTCCATGCATCAGTAAATGAGCTAATTAATACTAGTAATCTACCTGTATCAGCTGCTGCGAGGACTTTGTGAGGTCACGTGGGAAGGAGCTTGGCACAGTGTCAAGGACACCTCCTTGAACTGAGCTTAGGATTCTGGAGACGGGTGGATCAAGGGTCTCCTGCTCCCAGAACCTCTGCTGTGTGATCCTGTTTAGCCTCAGTGTTCTCATCAAAGTGCGACGTCCTGTTGGGCTCTTTGAGGAACAAACACTGGAACTCCATCAGAGTCCTCAGCATGGAGCCAGCCACATGGGTGGAGCTGTGTGAATGTTGACAGAGTAAGAAAGGAGAGGAAGGCACTGGACCCCACAACGCAAGCATCCTACAGACGCATCAGCATTGGCAGTCTGGGAGAAGGCACAGTGAGTGCCGGGAGGGCAAGCCTGCTGCCGGGCACCGTGTGGGGATACAGAGAATAGGAGGAAGGCAGGCACCAGGAAGGGAGCCCCAGGGCACAAGTTTGCCCCTCTGCTTAGACAAGAACATGTGAAATATTGGTGGTGATGACTCTTTCCTTTAAAATAAAAAAAAAAAAACAGTTTTAGTGATGGTGGTGGTGATGATGTTTGGGTAAAAATTGGGAGAAAAACTTTAATAGGACTCTCCGTGCCCCTAGGCATCCTCCCCACCACTAGGCACCCCTCCCAACCCTGTGGCAGATTCCTCTTCCAAAGATGGCCCAAGCAATCTCTCCTAGTCCCCAAGGAGACTTGGACACTTCACCCATGGAGCAGTGAGGTCCTTGCTCCTCGCCTTGAACCCGAGAGGGTTTGTGATTTGCTTGTGACCAGAGGAATGTGGTGGAAGTAGCACCACCTGACTTCTGAGGCTGTGTGAAGAAAGGCAGTGCAGTCTCTGCCCTGTTCACTCTGTTTTGAAGCCCTGAGCCAAGCTGGAGCCTAAGAAGTCTAGAAGCCACCATGTAGAGGCCACACACATTGTAGATCCCAGCTGACAGCAGCGTCAACTGCAGACACGTGAGCAAGGAAAGATGCCTGTACATGATTCCAGCCCCTAGCCATAGAGTCATCCCAGATGCTGCATCACTGTCAGCTGTAGAGTCTTCCTGTTGAGGCCCCACACACTAGGGAGCAGAGACAGCCATTCTGCTGTTCCCTCTCCAAATTCCTGACCCACATACCTGGTGGTATCAGGCGGCTAAGTTTTGGTGGTGGTTTGTTACACAGCATTAATAACTGGGACAGACTCAGGCAAGAGCAGTTGGAGGGAGTCCTTTAGAGGAGCTGAGAGAAGTGTATTTTGGCTGAAGCGAGAAGATGGGGTCTTGTTAGAGAGGTAGGACTTTATCCCGAAGACATAAGGAGCCACTGAAAGGTTTTGAGCAAGACAATTAATGTGAGCTACAGACAAAGTGTCCCAGGACTTTCCCACCCTCTGGGAACAAGTCCAGCACAAGCTCCTTGGTTACTAAAAGAAAGTTGTTTTCACGATTCAAAGTTCTTAGGATTCCCTCAGTGGAAGGAAGAGCACCAGGGTGCCTTGCCCTGTTAGTCTTTGCACACCTCCTGCCCCACTGGTGGCACTGGGCACTGGGGAGCTCAGGAGTCAGATTATTGTTCTGTCATTTGGTTGCTCTGAGCCTCACTTTCCTCATCTGTAAAATGGGAATGATATGAGTATCTCCCTCACAGAGCTGTGGGCTGCTGTGAAAACAAGTAAGATGTGATATGTTAAGTGTAATGCACACTGCCTAGTACAAGGCCCAACAAAAAGCTCTTGTAGTTTCTGTTGCTTCCTTCATTGGGTTGTGAGTACCCTGAGGCAGGGGTGTGTGTGGGCCATGTAGAGCTCTCCTTTTGCATAGCCTAGTGCCAAGGAGTGAATAAATGAACTGCTGGCTGGAGGAGGATGAAGAGCCATGGCTCAAAGTCTTAAGGGACCTGGGCTCAAATCCCAACTCTCACTAATCTTGGGCAACTTTCTTATTTTCCCTGAAACTTTGTTTCCTCATTTGTATAAAGGGGATACTACTACTCCTGGGGTTACTGTGAGGATTGAGTCAGATGATGGCCCTTGATGGGCCTGAAGCATTCAGCCCAGTGCCTGGCCACAGCATTTAGCAGTTGCTCAGGAAATTACTGCTGTTGCTGCTTCTCCTGCCCTCAGACTTCTCCCCACTCCCACCCTGATCCTCTCTAGTATGCTTCTAACTCAGTGACTCCTGGATCACAGTGTCCCTGACCTCCTTGAGGAGCGCCGTTCCCACATTTCCACTTGCCTATCAAACAGAAGCGCCACGTGACTAGAGGATTTGAGGAGAAGTGAATCTTAATTTTTCTTTTAATAGTTTTTATCAGGATGAAAAATATGTGACATTTAAATGGTGATAGAATACAAAGAATCTTCATGTAAATCCTACAATTTGTAAGAAGGATTTCATGTCTTATCACTTTCCTGACAGTTACAGGTTTTTTTTCTGTTGGAAACAGTGGGATTAGTTCTACTGGGAGACTGCATATATATGAGGGCTGGTGGGTCAGGGGATGCAGGTATAATGTGTTCTAGAGATGTGTACTTGGGAGGGGGCAGTTTTGCTATACCTTGCATTCTCAGAGTCCCACCAGCATTTGAAGCTTCACACATCCCAAACTGACTCTCTCCTGTACCCCACCCCACCCCTACCCCCAACTCCCTGCTACCTTCACAGTACTTCTTAAATGTCTTTCCATTGTCTTCTGGCCAACGTTGTTTCTGATGAGAAGTCAACTGCCTTCCTTATTGTTTTTCCTGTAAGCATAATGGATCTTTTATTTTCTGGCTTCTTTTAAGATTTTCTGTTTATCTTTGATTTTTTAGCAGTTTGACCATGATGTAACCAAGTGTGGTTTTCTTTCCATTTATTCTATGTGGGTTCACTGAACTTCTTGGACCTGTATGCTTTTCACTAAATTTGGGTATGTGGGGAGAATTTTTAGTCATTATTTCTTTGAATATTTTTTATGCTCAATTATCTCTCCTCTCTCCTTCAAGAACTCCATTCTCACACTTGTTCTTCCACAGATCACTGAAGCTTCATTTATTTATCATTTCTTGTCTCATGCTTCAGTTTGAATCACTTCTTGCTGTCTTCACATTTGCTAACCTTTTTTCTACAGCATCTAATCTGCTGTTAATTTCATCTAAATTATTTTATGTCAGATACTATAATTTTTGGTTCTAGAAATTTCACTTGGTTTATTTTTATAGTTCCCATTTCTCTTCTGGGATTCCATATCCACTGATTCATTCTGTCTTTCATGTTCTGAAAATCCTGTGCATATTTATAATAGCCATTTTAAAATCCCTGCCTACTAATTCCAACATCTGGGTCAGTCATTAGTGAGTCTGATTTTACTGTTTTTTTTTTTTCTTATTATGAGTCATATTGTCCTGCTTCTTCATATGTCTATAATTTTTTATTGTATGCTGGACATTGTGGGTAATACATTAAAGATACTCTGCATTTTCTTGTCTTTTTCTAAAGAATGTTGTCTTATGTTCTAGCAGGCAGCTACATTACTTGATCTTGTTGGGACGTGGTTTTTATACTTTGTTTTTATAGGTTTATTTTGGTTCTGCCCATGGTCCTAGGGCATAACTCTTAGTCCTGGGCTTCCTTGTAAAGCATGACCTTTCTGGGATTAAGTCAAATGCCTTAAGTATTTGCTAAGCTGGTTTGACTTGGCAGGATTTGAACCCCAAACTCCAGCCTCCAGGGAGTTGCAGAGACCTCTTCCTCTCTGCTGCTGCCTTCAGTTGTGCTCCTCAAAGTCTCTCTATGTGTATACAGTTTAGGAGTTAGCTAAGGATTTGAGGGGAATTGGTGTAGTAATTTTGGGGCTTCCCCTTGTGTAGTTGTGTCTTTTCTGGCATTTCCCCACTCAGTTTCTACCCTCAAAGTCCAACCTCTGTCTCATCTTCCCAGACAGTAAGACTACTGCTTTCTGTTTCAGATTCATTCTTCTGTGTGTCACCATGAACTGGGAAATGCTCCAGTGTGCTTTCCTTCTTTCAAGGACCATGTCTTCTCCACTTTCTCTGCTTTTTATTTTTCTCCAGGGCTTTCAAGCAGATCTCTTTTTTTTGGTCCTGAGTTTGTAATTGTTATTGACCAGAGCAGTTGTTCAAAACGTCTACTCCTCTGTTTCAGGAACTGGAACCACATATCTCAATTGAATTTGCTTTATCACCCAAACCTTCTGTACCCTGCTGCTGTTTTAAGCCATAAGCCTAGTTGGTTGATGGTTCTTAATCCGGTTGTCTATCCTCCCTGCTTCTGATAATAGTCTGTTGGGAAATTTCAACCCCAAGATCATAGGTTGGTTCATCTCAGTGTACTACCTGGGCACTAGAAGACGAAAGAGATGCACTGTCCTCACAAGCCTTCTTAGAGCACCTTATGTAGCTACTTGTGATGTGCTAGACATTGAGCTCAGCATTTTATAGGTATCATTTCATTTTAAAACCCAGTAAGTAAAGTATTACTATTCCATTTTACTAACAAAAAGATTGAGACTTAGTAGAATGAGGGTCCTTGTACCAGGCCACACAGCTAGGAAATAATGGGACTGGGATTAAAACTTGCATCAAAGCTAGGAGGAATACATTGGAAAAATAATGTATTCCTGGAAAAATAATGTAGTCCTGGAAAAATAAATTGCCCATCTTTAATATCAGCATGCTTCTTCTTGTTTTAAGGTCTCTGACCAATCAAGATGCTTCTCACTGTCAATGGTCTGTCATAGTCTAATTGGCAGCACTTTTTCTTTCCTACTAGAATGTGACAGTCGATGACTCGTCAGATTCAAGTGTGGCAGTTTTAGTCATCAAGACCCCAGTGAGGTTGGCCTGTGGCTGAGGATCCAAAAGGCAGAGCCCCTCCTCTCCTGGTCAGCTGGCCTTGGAAAGGTTTGGGGGAGTGTCCAGCGTCAAGAAGCTTGTGGAACTGCCAGAAGCCTCCATCCATCCAGATTTAATAAGACAGCTGCCACTAGACTGAGTGTGAGCCAGCTGGTCCCCTCCTCTCTTAGAGGCGTATGGTCACGTCCTGTGACTCTCTGTACCATACCAGGCAGGGGAACCACATGTTCTCTGGCTTTGGTGAGAAGTTAGGAGACTTGCATTTGTGGGAAGATTCTAAGGTGGTGCTACTGTCCAGTGTCACAAAGGATATCCCAGTACCATGGAAAGCCCTTTGAGGACACTGTGACTGTTAAATGCTTGCCAAAGTTGAAATAGGATGCATGCTTGGGTACAAAGCAGCTTTGAGAGCCTGTTGTTAACTCACATGTGACTTCTCAACTCACTTCCCAGGGGACAGTGAAGGCAGCACCTCTCCTCAAGTGTGGATGCCACCTAACAGTCAACAAATATTTGTATTAAGCTTCATCTGAGCACCAGAGTTGGGCTCTAGGTCAATTTGCCCAAAGACAATTTGTTGAGAATTCTGGTTGACTGGTTTTCATTTTGTCTCATAACAGTATTTTAAGGAATATCTAGCCCTTTCATCCTACAGCTGGTGCATGGACCCATCCCCAAGAGGGGATACTGAGGACTGGCAAGAGTAAAAATTTAATTTTCATTTCCTGGTTTTCTTTGTTTCTTCATAGTGAAAAATTCATAGAAACTTTCTAAAGCTGTTTAAAATAATTCCTATCCAATATAAATTTTTAAAAAATATTGTCGCTTCTGAAACATTGTCTCTGCCAGCCAGGACCTATGTCCCAAACAGGAGACAAGGTACTAAGGGCAGTTTTATAGTCAGTGGGGGAGGATTCTAATCCGCTCACACAGATATGCGCTGAAATTCCCATTCCAAAGAGCAGCCAAACTGTTGCTGATCTTGTTTATCTTTCCTGGGACCCAAGGAGGCAGCTGATCAGATAAATCAGGGCTTCTGGCAAAAGACTGATAAAGTGAGCTTCCCAGGAATGAGAGCAGGGCGGGGGGTCACCCCAGATAGAGGTGCTGGTGCTGGCCAACGGGCTGCTGGCAGGAGCTTTCTGACTAGTAGGTCTGATGTTGGGGGTTTCAGGGGCACCCACATAGGCCCTGTAGGGAGTAAAGGCAGCCAGTGCAGGAGGCTTACTTCAGCCCGGACAGCCTCCAGACTACCCCACTGCCTTCCTCTTCCCTCCCTGGATTGGGCCGGGTAATCCTGACTCTGAGGCCTGGAACCCTGGAGGACAGGGATCTGTTTTTCCTCTCTGCTGGATATTCTTCATCTGCTCCTGGGCTCTGCTCTTTGGCACCCTGCCCTGTGCCCAGATGCTGGCTGACCTGTGGGGATTGCCTCTATGGGCTCTTTTGCCTTCTGGATTTGGGTTAGGGTTGGCCTGTGGCAGTAGCCCACAGGAAATGAGAAGGTGGGGAGTGAGTGAGGACACACGTATCACCAGCTGCCTTCCTGCTGGGCCATGGCTGTCTTGGTCACATGATAGGAGTTAGCTAGACTTGGGTTTGAATTCCACCTCCACCACTTATTAGCCCTGTAACTTCTGAAATATATATATCCTCCCTGAGTCTCAGTTTCCTCATTTAAGAACTGGAGATAGTCATATCGCCTTCCCAAGATGACTGGGAGTAAAAAGTGAGTCCATGTGAGTACAGATGTCCTAGTGCAATGTTGGAGACACAGCAGGTGTTCAGTAAATGCTGGCTCTCTTCCTTTAGTAATTTGGAGCCCTATTCTCTTGAGTTTCTAATACACTTGGGTCCTCTGAAGGTCATCAGTCATTTCATATCTCTCTGGATAGCTTTCCTTTAAGTTGTCCCTTTTTGGTTTGCATATCTGTCACTGTCCCCAGAACCACTGCCATAGAGCCTCACTTCTAATAGTCTTTTAGTCAAAGAAGTATTTATCTGCCCCTTCCTTTGCCTGTAGCCTATATATGAAGTCTGCTTAACCAAAGAAAAGGATCCTTTTAACATAGTGGAAAGCAGGCTTATAGAAAGTGCATGTATTGCCATCCAAAAATAATTCATAATATTCACTGAGCACTTACTGATCCTCGCAACAATCCTATGAGCTACAGTAGGTCCTTTTATCATTCCCCAATTTTCAGATGCAGAAACTGAGACTCAAGTTAATGGACTTATCCAGGGTCACACAATGGGCCAGTGTTGACCTTTGGTCAGTCTGGCATCCAGAAGCCTGCCCTTTCAACCTCTGAGTTATCTGCCTTTGTGATGGAGAAGGCTCAGCTCTCCAGCCCCTGGGAACCAAGTTATTTTAGACAATTGAATTGGCTGGAAAGCTACAGGGTTATCTCTTTAAACATCCAGTGTTTTAAAATTTGTATTCATTCTTGCTGTGTTTCTGCACAGACCCACACATGCATATGTGCACTCGCCTCCATAAACTTGGCTGATTACACTATTGGCCACTCCTTGGTGAATCAGTCGTCTTGAATAGACTGACTTTACTATGGGCTGTCTGGGTGGAGAGCACTGTTGACAGGAGCCCTGTAAGCCCCAGGCAGTGTGTTTGTTGTTGCTTTACTAGCAGCCTCTCATCCCTCTCCTGATTTGTTGCTTCTCACCCAGCTGAGGTTCCAGAAATCTGACAAGAGTTGTTTGTAAATAAAAATAAATGGTCACTAAACTAGTCTAAAGGGCTTTCCTGTGAGTAGAGTACCTGAGATGCACTGCCTCAACTTGATCACATCCATTTTGGGTACTCACAGGCCTCTGGGGCTTACAAGACCTCTGTTCTTATGTTAACAGCCAACAGCCGCCGTCTGTTATATCACTCACCACATGCCTGGCACCGGGGAGGCTTCCTGCATGGATTAATTCATTGTATCCTCAAAAACGGAGCCTCTCAGTTCTCTTCATTCGTCTTCCATTTTAACTGATGAAGTAGCTCAGGCTCTGAGTGGTTAGGGAATCTGCACGTCTACACAGCCAATTAGCAGCAAAGTCAGGATTTAGATATGAGCCTGTTTGACCCAAAGTCAACACTCTTAACAGACTTCAGTCTCTACAGCTTCCCAGCAGCGTGTGGTTGGGCAACTTAGGGAAGCTTCCAGCCCTCATGTCTTCATCTGTAGGATCATCCTGTTTATATCCAGAGCTATTGTGAAGGTTCATCGAGGTGTTGTGTGCTTGAGATATGCATAGAAGGCACCCATTCAGTGGCAATTCCTTGTGCTCACCACTTCAGTCCGACCTAGGTCAGTGGTTCTCAAGCTTTTGCCCTTCAAGATCAACTGAAGGTTTGTTAAAAGTTTGCTGAGCCCACCACCAGAGTTTCTAATTCAGTAAATCTGGGGCGGGGCCCAGGAATTTGCATTTCTGTCAAGTTCACGTGAGGCCCGTACTGTGGGATAGAGGAATTTGCCATGAAGGAAAGTCAGGGTTGGCCTGGCAGTGACCATAACCTGCATCTCAGAGCTGTTTCGTGTGTGCAGATGCTGGTACATATCATGCAGGAAAAATGCAGTTTGGCTTTTCTCAGGCATTTCCTGGGAGCTGGCTGTCTTGCCCTTTCCCTCTTCTGAGTGTCATTGACCCTGGGAAAATGTAACGTTTAAGCCACATTGTGATGTCTGGACATGAAACAAGCTTCATTCGCCTGATTTCATTAACACATCCCTGATTTCCAATCGCTTTCCTGATACAGAAAAGGAAATAAAAGGTGCATTTTACAAAAGGTAATGAATTATCTTGCAGAAATTGCTTCTATAAATTATCTGCCACCACAACAACAAAATACCTGAAGCACTGCTCAGACTAGGTGTATTTGTGCTTTGCCCTGGAATTTTAGGTTTGTTTACATGATGGTGTGATTAGTCTTCTTCTCTCCCCAATGTGCTGTGCTGGCAGAGCAGCTGCCTCATTGCCTTTGGGTCTCCAGTGCCCAGCACAGTGCTTGATACACACCAGTGGGTGCTCAGTCAGCACTGCTGTCACATAAATGAGTGAAGGGTGCAGTGCTGGGTACTAGAGTCAGAGGACCTAGGTTTGAACCCAGGCCTGCCCCTAACCAGCTGAATGGCCCTGAACAAGTAACTTAGCATTAGTCTTTATTTCTCCTTTTCTGAATTGGGGATTATAAAAATAATACTTATATTTCATAAGGTTGCCACAAGAATTAAATGACATAAAATATCCAAAGTGCCTGTCATAAAGTAAGTACTTAATTTTTTCCTCATCATCATCCTTGTCCTCATCCTCAGCCTGCCAGGAAGGCCAGCATACTGGTATAGACTGTGGGCTCTGGAACCAGACTTTTAGGTCCAAATCCCAGCTCCACTGCATGCTAGCTGTGTGACCTTATTCACGTCACTTCTCTATGCTTCAATGTCCTCATCTGCAAAGCAGGAATTAAAAAAAAAGCACCCACTTCATAGAGTTCTTGTGACCATTGAGGACATGTACATGTCAGGTGCTTAACTGTGTGGCTGGCACATGGTAAGCATTAACTCTCCCTTCCCACCTCCACAGAGGGTCAGGGAAGGAGCCTGTGGAGAGAACAGTGTGGCCCCATGAGGAGGGCATGGGAGAAGGAGGCACCATGCACCCGGGGAGGCTGTCCTGCCCGCTGCCCTCCACCCTCAGCCCCAGCCCCCAAGGGGAGAGAAGGGCAGCCTAGCAGAGAGGGAAAGTGGATAAAGAAAGATCCTCAGGTTTCTGACACTGGAAACCCCCTCCTCCTGGCAGCCCTTGGAGGCACAGCTCAGTCTTCACTGTGAGTTGACAGCTGGTTTTGTTTACTTAGTGAGCTTGAGAGCATGCTGAGGTGGCATCCCCCTCTGCAGAGCCACCTTCTCCTGCAAATAACACCCCCTTTCTGCTACCTGCCAGCCAGGGCTGTGGGTGGGGTGGACCCAAAAGGAACAAGCCCCGCCCTGCCACCCACTCACCCACCAGCCTGCCCTTGCCTTTCTTCCTCTGCCAGACTTGCTCTGGGCAGCCCCAGGTTTGGCCCTCCTTCCCGGCATTCCCAGAGAAGCTTCCAGCACCTCAGAATCCACCCTAGGGGGACCTTCTCCATTTTCTTTAACGTGGAACCAAAGCTATCCTGGTTTCTATGTGTGCAGAAATGTTTGGTAAACAGGATGCTTAAGCCGTGACTTGCTGGAAGGGGTAAATCCCAGCTGACACCCCAGATACTCGACCTATTTTGGGCCTGGTCTTTGTGGTCAGAGTGTTCATCTGTGGGCCTCCCAGCACCCACTGTGGGTGTCACATGCGCCTTTCCTGCCTGAGTGTTGGCCTGGCCCGGTCCCCTGCCCCTGCCTCCCAGGCTGGCCCCGGTAATGCCCAGTATCCACTTAGTAAATGCTCTTGTCCTCACTCCCCGCTGAATGCTGTGATTCAGCACACACAGAGAGGAGCTTCACGTAAGAAAGAAAAAATTCACGGCCGCCATCCAGCTCCGGCAGGCGCCGGGAGACAGCTGCCGGCTCCTGCCTGGCCTGGATGGGATGGCTGCCCACCCTCCACACACAGAGGGGGTCTCTCCTACTTTCTTTTTTTAAAGGCCCACAGTCTCCTTTGGTTGCTAGACGAAATGCAATTTAAATCTGTGTTCAGAACTGACCTCTGATAAGCAGCAGATAAATAGAATCCTGGAATTCAGAGGATATCACCCATTCAACAAAATATATGTTACAGGCCTGCTCTGTGCCTGGCACAGTGGTAGGCTCTGCTGCAGAGCTGTGAGTAGCCTGCAGGACACCGAGCCAGTGGCCTGGATCCTTCCCCCGCTAAGACCCCTTTCATTACCTCTTCTTAGCTCTGGGTTTTGAAAATGCCTATCAGTAATAGCAGCCATGCCAACTGTGAAGTTGAGTATGATGTGAAGCTTTTTATTAACTCATTTCTTCCTGTCCATCACTCCTCAATATGGGTATGATGATTCTAATCTCCATTGTATAGATGAGGCAACTGAGCCTGAGGAAAGAGAAAAATCTTGCCAGGGTTACAGAGCAAGGTCTTGTTCCCCAAACTGATTCAGAAATACTTCGTTTTGTTTTGTTTTGTTTTGTTTTTACTGTTGCAATGTACACAGTCTCTGTGAACATGCTGCTTATATTAAATAAAAATGAATGTCTTACCCCTTTATTTTTAATAACTCATAGCTCACTGTTCAGAGCTTCTGAACAGCTGAGAGTAATCATATAATGTCTGTCAGAATAAAACCAAAGTAATGGTTCCCTGCCCAACCCCCATGCTCAGTTCCTGCCCTACCCCCTCCCCTGCCCAGTGCGTCCAGACGGATGGGCACTATGAGGAAGAGAGAGGGTGCATGGGAGAAGAGGGGCTGTGTCCTTGCAGTCCTCTTGCCCTCTCTGGGGTGGGAGAGTGACACGTAGCCCCTGGAGTTTGAGGCATATTGAACCTAGAAACTGGTGCCTGTTTCTGGTATAGAGATTTCTGAAAGCAGAAGCCCGTGAGGTCACAAGGACTTGGAAGGACTTGAGTATCTGGGAAGAAGTGGGTTCTACCCTCTCATTCCAGTCTCTGTGGCCCTTGTAAGATGCCAAGAACTATACCAGAAGTTACTGTGGCTCCATATGAAGGGGCATAGAAGCTGGAGAGGGGCTGGAGCTGTGGCTAGCCAGGTGGCCACTGCACCAAACAAGGGGCACCCAGCCCAGAGAAGGGGCCAAGGACATGTGCTCCTGTGGAGGGAAAGACTTGAGTGCCTTTTGGCAATGGAGAGTCCAGGACAAAGCCAAACACCACCCTAGAAGACCCAGATCACTACCTCTGTGGGGACTGGCTTGACAGGAGGGCCACCTACCTCTGAGGGAACCAGACCAGGTGCCCTCCCCGCCACTGACAGACAACCCTGTGGGAGCAGATCCCGCTTGAGAGAGTGGGCCTCAGCCAGGGTTTGCTAGAGTCTGTGAAGGAGGTAAGGAAAGAAGTTTACAAAGACAAAGGCAAGGGGACTTGGTAAAGAGCAGAACTCTATCCTACCTCCTCCCAGCTCCCAGAGCCATAAATAACTGTGGGGAAGGGGCATGCAAGGAGAACAAAGATGAACTTTGAATTAAGTTTGAGTCAAGTTTTCAAATAAAGAGAACCAAGTGTTAAATCTTGAAATGAGACTATTCTAATAATGGAAAGTGACTGCAAAGTTACAGAATCTGGCCCAGATTTCATTTAGGGACTTGCTGCCCAAAATTGGAAAGGGGAGGCAACACAGCGTAGGCAGGGAGTGGGTGTTGGAGAGAATGAAAGCATTTTGTGTTTATACCCCCAGTAGATCCAGATTCCTCAATCGAATAGTAACGGCTCAGGCATCCAGCGATCCCAGGCTGTGAGTCCATGGTCTGGCCACCTGACCCTCCCACAAATGCCCAGAGGCCCAGGGTTACCCAAGGAGTCACTGCACACTCTGGGAGAAGTGGCAGTAAGGGGCCAAAACACCCTGAGCTCCAGCTGGCTGCAGCCCAAAGGGGGACCCAAATATGTTAGGCCTGCCGGCACTGCCAGCCAGGGAGGTGGAGGCCTGTGGCAGCAAAGATGATTTGGTGAAGTGAGAGGGTGAAAAGAAGAAACCAGGAGCTGAGCCAGAGAGCCTTGTGAGCATTTCGGACCATGCATCTTTCTGGGACCCTGCTGGGGGCTCCCAAAGGCTTCCTCCTCCGCCACTCACTCACAGAGCTGCAGGAGTGGAGTTTGCGTGCCAGCTCCCTGCATGGGACTGTGTGCCTTGGGAGAGGCACAGCCTCTCTGAGCCTCACTCTCCAGGTCTATGGAACAGCAATTAAAACAGTCCCCTCCTAGGGTTGTCATCAGGATACAGTGAGCAGAAGCACAGGGAGTACTGATCTCAGCCCTGGCCCCCAGAGGCATCCACTCTTGCAAGCTCTCCCCAGCATCACCTCACCCTCATCATTTCCTCATTGTGACTACACAGGACCTGGCGCATGCCTGGTTTTCTGGGTGGGATGCCTTTGTCTTAATGATTAAGGGACAGGGACTGGATTCAGGTCTGCCTCATTCCAAACCCAAGCTCTTTTCTGCCTCTGGCCACTTGGAGTCAGTGGATGCTAACACTGCTCTAGAGTCTTATCACTAGAGGCTCTGTTCTTGTCATCCTCCTGGGAGGGAGGAAGCAGGGACTCAAGACATAGGAACCAGTAGACTCTCACGTGTTGAGGCAACCTCAGTGGTGGCTGGGAACAGATGGCCACAGGAATGACCCATGTCAGAGATTTTAACCTCAGCCTTGGGAGTGGGGTATATTTTTTTTTCCCTCCCCTCCCCACCCAGGTCGGAGTGGGGTATATTTTTAACTACCCCACAGTTAATAGGAATTGAGTTTAATAAAAAGCTGAAATTATACATGGGTAACTGAGATAATGGTCTGTTTGACAAGGCTGCCTAAGGGGATAGCTGTTCTTTTTACCCGTCTACTACCTGACTGTAGAGAAGGGCATGCAACCCAGCTGCCCCAGCCTCGGCCTCAGGCTAGTGCCCCAGCCGGGCCATAGCGTATCCTATCCCTCCACCCTCCTGACTAGTGGCCCACTCTAGGCCAGTTGGAGTCCTTGCCTGGATTTTTTTTTTTTCCCTGAAGCCAGGGGAGAAAGGATCTCCCTTCCTTGATTGTAGAACTGTCAGGATGACCCCACAGCTGCCCGTGGCTAACCTGGGTCGCATGGAGAGGCTGAGTGACTGTAGGGAAGTCACTCCCTGAGAAGGACAGCAATGAAGGGTAGTGAGAGCAAGATGTACAGGCAGCAGGCCACCAGCTCTAGCCCCCACCCCACCCTGCCAGGGGGCTGTCTTGGAATGCACCTGCAGCCTCTGGTCTCATGAGCCATTTCAGGATTCTCGCAGTTCCTTTTCCCTTTTAAAGCTAGCTCCAGATGAGTTTCTGTCACTGGAAACCAAAAGGATTCTGACTTATACATCTTTCCCCTCCATCTTTCATTTAAGAAATATTACTGAGATGGAGCAGAGACTGTGCTGAGGACCAGAGAGATACATGACATGAGCAGAACAGGGGTGGACCCTGCCCCTGCAGGACCTGTAGTCAGGTGGAGGCACGTGTTGAGTACACAGCATGTAGAGGCTAAGGGGTTAGATGGATATGGCCATTTGACCTTGGACAAATTGTTTAATATCTCTGAGCCCCGATCCCTCATCTGTAAATAGGGTTAATGGAGATAATGTGTGTTGAGCTCACAGGGGGCCCTCAGAGATGGAAGCCACTAATATCAATATGATTACAGTCTTTCAATTACAAGGTGACTGATTATCACAAAGCAGAGGGCAAGGGCCCATGAGAGCCTCAAATGGGAGAGCTATCCCTGTCAGAAGGCAGGAGGGCTCGGCTTTGCAGGGATGCTGTACACCACAGCCAAAGAATGAGAAGGCCTTCCCCAGGTAGCGAACATGTGTTCATTTCCACAGACTTATACTCTATGTAGTGTAGCATTCCAATCTCTGGAATCAAATTGTTCTCATATGTTAGAGCTGGAAGTTCCAACCCCCTCGTTTATCAGTGAAGAAACTAAGCCACAGAGAAAGGTGGTAATTTGCCTGTGGCTGCATTGTCAGTAAGGAAGAGCTGGGAAGAGAGGCCAGAACTCCAGGTCCTGCTCAGCCTGGTTAAGTGCTTATTGAGCACTGTGGCCATCAAGCCACAGTGAGAATGAGGAGTGCTCCAGGGTGCCCAGAGTCTCTATGACAGAGGGTACATGGGCTTCACTAGTCACAGTGACAGTGCAAGAGGCAGAACTATCCTGGGCATATGCCATTCCAGGGAATAGGCGTTGGACCAGCTTACAATTGCTGCACATACTCTTTAGAAGAAAATCCTGGAAGGAAAAGGCCTTTGGTGCCAGCCATCAGCCCTGCGGAGCCACAGAATCCAGTGGAGATCAGCCACGGAAGGACAAAGAGTCTAGGTCCACATCTGCTCATGCCCTGGCTAGCTATGTGACCTCGGGTGTCCCAAGTCTCAGTGCCCACATCTAGGAAGTGCTTGCCTCAGAGGGCTGTGTGAGGACTCCATGGAACTCATTAATGCAGATAAAGCCTGGTGTGACATCCATCAGGAGCTCAGCTAATGGTAGCCATTCTCACTAGTTTATTATTGGTACACTAGGGTTACCGTTACTGAGGGCGGGGGTTAGATAGCTCTCTAATTAGCCATAATTTTTAGTTCACACTGAATCAGAATTCTTCACATTCCTGTTCTGGTCCTATCAGAGATGGAGATCCCTGGTTTGGGATTTACCCGATTCTTCTATCTCTCCCTATAATTTGCTGCTCTGTAATTTGGCCCCTGCACCTCAGCTCTGTCCTTAGAAGGGATGGAAGATGATCCTTCCTGGAAGTCAGGGACAGACCTCAGGGCCAACAGTGTGTTGCCTGGGCTTGCCCTGCCTCAGACCTATCTGCCACACGGCAGACCTAGCAAGGTATGAGTCGACAAGCCACCCACGTTCCCATCTCCAGAAGCTGCCGACCTGCCATTCCTGGGTCACTCTCACTAGTGAGGCTTCAGAAAGTTTTGAGTGCCAAGTCCAAGACCACCCCATCTTCTCCTCTTCAGGAATGGGGCCTCTTGTTCAGCAGCAGCACAAACACTCACGAACCCAACCCACCTTGTGCCCAACTGTGCCAGCTGAGATGCCCAGACAAACAGGAACAGTAGTGGAGGCTTGTCAGGAGATGAAGTCCAGTGGCCAGTGGCATGACCCAGTGCTTGGAGCATCTGCCTTGGGCTCTGTGAATAGCAGCTGGGATGGCGGTGTCAGCATCAAGGGCAAGGGGAGGAGAAACAGAAACCTCCTTTGCAGGGCCCTGGCCCAGTGGAGGCCCACCTCTGGCAAGACAGGTCTGGGCCCTAATCCCAGGCACCACCAGTCAGGCATGCGGTTTAGGTGGTCTCCCTGTGCCTCAGCCTCCATGTAGGTAGAAGAGCTGCTGAGAGGAGTCAGTGAGATAACACAGTGTTTTCCCAAACCTCAGGCATCTGTGACCACCTTTGCCATTTCTATTAACTTTCTTGCTCAGTTTTTCTCTTTAAGTCTATTTTATTCATTGTCTGAGTTCAGGGGTTTGATGTGCCGAAGTTTTTCTAATGCATGTTAAGAATAGATACAAATCCCTATTCCTATGCCACCCGCCATCCGCTCAGTGGCGTGAGTCCACCCTTTGAGAAACACGGAGATGGCACATGTTGACGGCTTTTCGCAATGCTTGGCATGCAGGAAGTTCTCAACACTGGTTAGCTTTTGTATATTATCATTATTGTTGTCACCCTTGTCACAGCAGTGACTATGGGAGGAAAGAAAAAGGGAGCGTTGGCTGTCTTGTTAGGGCCAGCTCCTCTTCTTTACCAAGGAGGCCAGTCCTTTTCCTTTTTCCACTTTTCTTCCTGTCTTGAGAGTTGACTTTGGGGCACCCTGGAAGGCAGTAGAACAGGTCACTCTGGCTGACAGATCAGATGGACATGCTGTGGCTGTCCATTCCCAGACCCCAGAGCCGTCCGGGCACTTGTGTAAAATGATAACTCTGATTATTTGTAGTCAAGAAGGGCCTGGATGGGATGTACCCAGGGGCCAATAGCCCCTGTCTACCTCCTTAAATCTTCATGAAAGGCCTCTGGGGGCACCCAGCACTTAAAACAGTGCCTTGGTGCCCACCTGGGCTTTACCCCTTTCCACTTCCACTGAAGGATGGATCCCCTGGGGTCCTCCACCAACAGAACATTCCACCAGGACCACGTGGCAGCATGTGATCAGCTTGTACAGGTGTGTATGTTTATGCAGAGGACACACCTAAATCCAGAGAGTGGTTACTTCACAATGATGGGATCACAGGCAGTTGTACTTCTCATTGTACCTTTCTATATTCTCTAGAATGATCTTAAGTGCCCTTTTAATTGAAAAAATTATTTTAAATCCCCCCAAAAATCTAGTTGAGACATTTAAGATATACAGGACAGCATGGGGCAGCCAGGGAATCCACACTGGAAGAACTTGGGCAAGGGCAGAACATGGAGGTGAGAGGCAGAGTGTCCGTGTTCCAGAGGCAGGCCCTGGAGAAATGGAAGAGTGGAAACCCTGGCAGATCAATAAAGGGGCAGGGGCAGGGGCAGGCAGCTGGGGTCATTCATTTAGGAGCCAAGGTGCCTTCAGGGCTGAACAGCAGGGACTTGGAGGTAGGCAGCTGCTGGGAAAGACCAGTCACCAAAGGAATGGGAGAGGACCCCGATGGGTGATATGGAGAAGGCTGTCCAGGGTGTGGAGGGGTGGCCTTTCCGCAGCGGTGGTGATTTCCTTCAGCAGTGCTGGGTAGCCAAAGGGAATGGGAGAGGACCCAGGTGGGTGATATGGAGAAGGCTGTCCAGGGTGTGGAGGGATGGCCTTTCTGCAGCGGTGGTGATTTCCTTCAGCAGTGCTGGGCAGCCAGTGGAGCATCTGGGAAACTCCTTCTGAGATGGATGCAGAGATGGGCTTTGCTGGGTGGTACCAGGGGGTGCCAGGGGTTGTGGGTGCTCATGAGATTGGGGTTCAGGTGATACGCCATACTGTAAGACATAAACTCTTACAGAAAAAGAGGGAAGAAGTAAACTCAAGTTTGAGATTTCTGTGCCAAACTGAAATTCTTGCTTAAATATTTTAAGTTTTAAAGGTCCTCCAGCCAACAGTAACGCAAAGCTGCCTCCCTCCCTAGCCATCTTGCTTTCCTTCCTCAGAAGCATTCTTGGGGGTTTCCAACTCAGTCACAGTCCATGCCAACCAAACAGTCTGACTGCTGCCAGAGAACCACGTGTGATCTCAGGCCAGTGGGTCCCAGACTTTATTTTTCATGGGCAAGGGAAACTTCAAAATGAAACTTCAGAGACTCTCACAGGGTTGCCAATATATTTTTTTTTAATGGCAAAAAAAAAAACCCACAAAAAACTATCCTTATCATTTCCTGGAGGAAGGAACATTTTAACACCTACAATGTAAGCAGGGAATTATCTCAGAATAAAGAATATTTTTTCCCAAGCAAGGACAATTGGCAGCCTTTTCCTAATATATTTTTTAAAGTTTTTTAAAAGTATTTTTTATTTTAAATATTTTAAATATAGAAAATTGGAATGTAAATTTTTATTGCATGTTTTACCTTATACGTAAATGAATTATTGATATGAATTTGTCATTTGAGCTTATGTGTTCAATAAATTATTCAATAATATTATGGATTTAATAATGATACTATTGAATACATAACCCTGTTCCAGTATAGCACTTGGTGTTTTCCACACTTGTTTGTAAAAATCTAGCCTTGCATAGGTTTGTTGATAATTGACAGGAGCAGCACTCTCAATGCTAGTTGCTTCATTTGGAACATTCTGGGAGAAAATACAAGTGGCAGGCTAGCAAAGGATGTGGGCACTCTTGCCTAGCGGTCTGAGCCCTAGATGTCTTGTCACATCATAGAGAGCAGGAGATGCCTGTAAGAGGGGATTAGGGAGTCCATTGTTACAGACCAGCCTCATATGCAGATGTATGGGAAGCCCTGGTCTCAGGTTGCAACAATAGGAGTAAAGTGTCTAAGAAAAGGGAGGTGATCATCCACTGTGCAGTGTATTCATTGGTGAGTGCCACACTATGGGTCAAACTGCAGATAGCCTAGAATGCCAGACTAAGTGATCTCACCTAATTGGATGAAGAGGACTCTGGAGGCAGTGGGAGAGGTGAGCATGATGAGCATGTCTGAAGGGAAGCAGAAGCCAGGGTGGCTAGCAGACCAGCATCATGGAGTGTCCAAACAGGTCAGGTTGAGTCAGCAGGTCCAAGACTCCCTCTGCAGGAGGGCCTCCAAGCTCAGTTCTCTCGGGTGGCAAATAAGACCCTGGAGTCACAGCAGGACCACAAACATTTCACTTGCTGCTAGCTCAGAGCACACAGTGATCAGCCAATTAAATAACCGAGAAGAAGGGTGTATAGTTAATTGCTTGGCATTTTGAGAGGAAACCACTGTTCTTTGAGCTTGTTGACTCTTTATATTTACATTCTACACATTCGTGTATGTGTATGTATGTGGGTATGTTGCTACTCTGATAATAATTAAATCTGGAGAGTAAATATCAATAATTAGAAGAAAGTTCTATTTTAATTATTAATCAGGTCTTTTTAAAAATGTACAAACTGTATAACAATGCTGTAAAAAATTTTTACAGCACTTAAAATTCCACTATTCCAGTACTTTGTCATTCTGTATTTTTGTTAAGTAGTCATTTTAATTTCCTTAGCTATTTCCCTATTGTTTGACATTAGAATGTTTCCAAGTTTCTGTTTGTTTTCTTTTAACCACCGTAGATTTCTCTGCAATAAATACCCTTGTGTGTACAATGTTTTCCCTTCTTTTATAATTATTTCCTCATAATAAGTTCCTGGGATTGCAACTACTGAGTCAAAGGATACCAACATTATTCTGGCTTTGGAATCCCTAATACTTTCCCAAAAGGTTGTGCCAGCTTACCCTGCTCCAGCAGTATATGGGTTTCCCAATTTCACCACAACCCTCTAGCTTTCACACTGGTCCTATTTTAAATTCAGTAATGACTGAATTTTAGATGGTGGCTTTATTTATTAATTTACACCTCTCAGTTCACTCCATTTCTCTTCCCAGAGCTCCTATACTTTTTCTCCATAGCCCTGTGCCGTGGTTTGATTGATGTCTGCCTACCCCGCAGACATGAAGCCCTAATGAAAGAGTGATGATTGGGGCTAGACATTCCTCCTTGTTTATGTGGAAACTACCTCAACAGATTTTAAGAAAGGGCAGTTGAGAGATGTTTAAACTATAAATAGACTTGGTGACACCTCTTATTTGGTCAAGGTGGTCCCAGTAATGAATGCAGACTCTGTGCTTCTGGGAGTATGTTTATGTCTCACTTGAATTCTAGAAGACATCAGAGTTAACGTTAAGTCATGATGTATAATTTAAGACAGAGATGAAAGAGTCCCCACTGAAAACAACCCTTCTTTCTAGGTGCTCCGTAATTACCAAGACAGAGGTCTTCATATAGGGGCAGGACTCCTCCTTGGAGAATGTCTGAAGGAAGCTGAAGGCAAGCCCCTTTGCTCTGCCCTTGCCCTCTCCTTTTGGGCACCTGGAGAGTTGGCCATAAGAGCAGCAGAGGATGGATTAGGCTGTGGGAGGGGCAGCCTGAGACTGGCCCCCAAATCCCCTCCTTGAGCCTCTGCTCTGAAGTCATCTATATTGTTGATGTTGAAGCTTGGAACCCTCAGCTTTGTTACTTCTCTACCACCTCCTTTTTCCCTCTCCATCCCATGTTCTGAAGGCTTAGCCCTGAGACCTAAAAATGGAGCTGCTTCTATGGCTCAGAGCCTTGGCTGTCCCTCTTTTACAGTGCTTTTGACCCATCAGGTGACTACAGGATCCCCACCCAGTGTTAGTCCTAGACCCGTACTACCCCAGCAGTGGCCCTCATGGACAATTTGTGCAGGAACACATGAAATCTGAGTTTCCCAGAGTGTGGGCATGCACTATTTTCAGTCGTCATGATTTTAGATGGCATTGTAGATAACCTCTCTTACTTAGATAGCTAAGTATTTATCTTAATGTGATTAACACATCAAACTAATGATTTCACTGAAAAGGTTAAGTAAAAAATAATATAGTGACTCAGCAATTCTACTCAAGGTATGTACCCAAAAGAAAAAGCACATGTTCAAACAAATACTTGTACATGAAGGTTCATAACAGCACTAGTCACGATAGCCAAAGCATGGAAATAACTGAAATGTCCACTAACTGATGAATAAACAAAAAGTAGTGTATGCACACAGTGGAATACCATTCAGCCATAAAACGCAGTGAAGTACTTATCCATGCTACAACACTGATGAACCGTGAAAGAAGCCAGACACAAAAAGTCTCATATTGTATGATTCCATTTATATGAAATGTTCAGAGTCAGTAAGTCCATACAGACAGAAAGTACATTCGTGGTAGTGTAGGCTGGAAAGCCGGGAATGGGAATGACTGATGAGTGTAGCATTCCATTTTGAGGTGATAAAAATGTTCCACAACAAAATAGTGATGATAGTTACACAATAGCATGAATGTACTAAATGTCATTAATGGTAGATTTTATGGTATATGTATTTTGCCAAAATAAAAAATATAATATAGGTACTATGTTGACAAAAATCATGAAGATGATATGTAAATGAGTAAGGCAAAAATAGCCTTACAGTATATAAAGCTAGATAAGAAATAGAACTGCTGGACTCTGACACCCCAGCTGGGTTGTATTTCATTGCTGAAATCCACTGTGCTGGAGGGAGAACCAGCTTGACTTTCAATGTCTACCCAGGACAGCTGCTCCATGCCTGGCACTGAGTTAAGCACTTTGTTGGTATTATGTCACTGTAGCCTCACAGTGGCCCTCCAAGGGAAGTGCTCTTATTCTCCCTGTTTTATAGCAGAGGAACCCCAGGCCACAGGCTGGTCAGTGACAGAGCCAGGTGGGCACACCTACCCTCCAGGCCCTTGGCAACCTGCATCTTTTCACCCAGGGTTCCTCTGAGGCATCCCAGTTGGGTTGTCACCTACTGGTGATATCTGCTACCCTTTGTTTTCAAAAATGGGCAGTTAACTTTTTCTAAACTTATTTGTTGACTATTGGAGGACCTAGAATTCTTCCTCATGATGCCTTCTTTCCTAGGGTTAAGTGACTCCAAGGGACCAAGCCCTCCATCTTTCTGACTCAGGCCGGGGAGGGCTACCTGGAGGCACAGCAAGCCTTTTGCTCTGATTCTGCCTTTACTCTGAGCAGCTCCTAGACTAGAGGTAGAGCCCTAGAAGATGTAGAGCTCTCTGTAGGTGCTTTTGAACTCTGATACTATTATAGGCAAAATAATTCCCATTCAATGAGATTTGAGACCTAGCCCTGCCACTTACCAGGTCTGTGGCTTGAGGCAAGCTTCCCAACCTCTCTGACCTTTAGTTTCCTCATCTAGAAAATACATGTAATGGCATTTACATAAATGGAAGACTGGATATACTCTTTGTTGTTTATATCATTCAGTTTTAATTAAGTAATTATTCATGCAGTTATTTGTTTACTGTCTTATACCTCTGCTAGGCAATAAGCTGCACAAAAGCAGGAACTGTATTGGTTTTGTTTCCTGCAGTATCTGCGGCATGGAGAACATGGTGGACTCTTGACATGTGTCTGTTTCTTAAATTTCAAACTTTTATTTTAGATACAGGGGGTACATGTACAGATTTGTTACATGGGAATATTACGTGATGCTGAGGTTTGGCGTATGGATCCCATTGCCCAGGCAGTGAGCAGGCTACCTAATAGGTAGTTTTTCAGCCCACACTCCTCCTCTCTCCTGCCTCTAATAGTCTGCAGTGCCTGTTGTTCCTATATTTATGTCCTTGTGTACCCGGCGTTTAGCTCCCCCTTATAAGTGAGAACATGCAGTATTTGGTTTTCTGTTCCTGTGTTAATTTGCTTAGTATTATGGCCTCCAACTGTATCCATGTTGCTTCAAAGGACATGATTTAATTGTTTATGGCTGTGTAGTATTCCATGGTGTATATGTACCTTTTCTTTATCCAGTCTGCCATTGATGGGCTCCTGGGTTGATTCCACATCTTCGCTGTTGTGAATAGTGCAGTCATGAACATGTGAGTGCATGTGTCTTTTTTTTTTATTTTTGTGAGTTCGAGTCTTGCTCTGTCATCAGGCTGGAGTGCAGTGGCTCAATCTCAGCTCACTGCAATCTCAGCCTCCTGGATTCAAGTGATTCTTGTGCCTCAACCTCCCAAGTAGCTGGGATGACAGGTGCCCACCACCATGCCTGGCTAATTTTTGTATTTTTAGTAGAGAGGGGGTCTTAACCATGGCTGGTCTCGAACTCCTGACCTCACGTGATCCTCCTGCCTCAGCTTCTCAAAGTACTGGGATTACACACATGAGCCACTGGGCCCAGCTTGAATGTGTCTTTTTGATAGAAATGATTTTTATTTTCCTTTGGGTATATACCCAGTAATGGGATTGCAGGGTTGAATAGCAGCTCTATTTTAAGTTCTTTGAGAACTCTCCAGACTGCTTTCCACAGTGACTGGTCTAATTTACATTCCCACCAACTGTGTATGTATTCCCTTTTCTCTGCAGCCTGACCAGTATCTGTTGATTTTTTGACTTTTGGATAATAGCCATTCTGACTGGTGTGAGATGGTATCTTATTGTGGTTTTAAGTTGCATTTCTCTGATGATTAGTGGTGCTGAGCAGCTTTTAATGTTTGTTGGCTGCTTGTATGTCTGCTCTTGGGAAGTGTCTGTTCATGTCTTTTGCCCATTTTTTAATGGGATTTTTTGATTTTTGCTTATTGATTTGTTTAGGTTTCTTATAGATTGGTTATTAGGCCTTTGTCAGATGTATAGTTTATGAATATCTTCTCCCATTATGTAGGTTGTCTGTTTACTCTGTTGATAGCTTATTTTGCTATGCAGAAACTCTTTAGTTTAATTAGGTCCCATTTGTCTGTTTTTGTTTTCTTTGCGTTTGTTTTTGGGGACTTAGCCAAAAATTATTTACCAAGGCGATGTCAAGAAGAGTATTTCCTTGGTTGTCTTTTAGGTTTTTAATAGTTTGAGGTTTTATATTTAAATATTTGATACATTTTGAGCTCATTTTTGTGTACAGTGAAAGGTAGGGGTCCAGCTTTAACCTTCTGCATGCGGTTAGCCAGTTATCCCAGCAACATTTACTGAATAGGGAGTCCTTTTCTCATTGCTTGTTTTTGTCAGCCTTGTTGAGGATCAGATGGTTGTAGGTGTACAGCTTAATTTCTGAGTTTTCTATTCCCTCGATACATATTTATTGAATGAAAGAATGAATTAATGCCTGAGAAACACTTAGCACAATGCTGGGCACACAGTAAATGCTAATAGATGTTAGTCATTGGTAGTGGCATTATCATTATCATTACTCTTGGTGTATTGAAGGCATTCACACGAAAACTCTGATTCTCAAAATAGCCTTGCAAGGTTAGAGCTATGTTCATCTTGCAAAAATGGAAATTAAGACTCAGATAAAGTAAATATATTAACTTGCCCAAGTCCTTTAGAACTTACAGCAAAGTCTGTAACCTAACATTCCCCTAAACAACTCCTCAGTAGGTATAAAACCCTGAGTCCCTTCACATAGACCAGGAATTGGTGGCACTATTAATACATAATTATACTTTTTTGAGCACATGTGTCTTAGAAATAAAGCACAGTTTGTGGGAGGCAGCACAGTACCTGTGGGTTTGGTATATGAGAAATTGTGGTTGCCCAGAAGATAAGCAGAATTCCCAGGCTGCCACCCCTGCTCAGACTGCAGCTGGCCCCCTAAGCTGTGAGCCCCCCAGCCTGGGATTCTCCCTGTATACCCCGGTGGGGGCCAGCCAGGCTGGATGTGGGGTCCCCAAGGAAGACGGGAAGGACACAGGCACTTCTTCAGTGCTTGGCCATTGTCAGGCCCATGAGGGGGTAGGGAGCACGTCTGGTTTTTCTCAGTGTTGTATCCTGTGAGCCTAGCACAGAGCTTAGCTGAGAAAGTGCTCAGCAGCTACTTGGTGAATAAACAAATGAATGAATGGCTGACTGAATGAATGAATGAAACTGCTGTGTGCCAGGCACTGTGTTAGTTTGCTTATATGACCTCATTAATGCTTAGTATGGACATGTGAGTTGAGAGCACATGAGGCTCAGAAGGGCGAGGCTGTTTATCATGGGCCACCAAGTGGGGTGGGTGTTCAAACCAGGTCTCCCTTCCTCCTGTGCTACCCCGGAGAGTTGGGAGGGCTCCCAGGCCATGGAGAATCCCCTTTCCCAAAGAAGAGCCCATTTCATCTCTGGGTGTGATAAAGGCTCAAAGAAGAGGCAAGAGCAAGGGAATAAGTTGTTCTCAAGGTGGTCACATGCTTTTTCAGCCTTCACTATGGTTGGAACAGAATGTGGGGCTGGGGGAGGGAGAAAACAGTGGAGAGGAGTGGAAACTGAGGCCTTGGTCCTTGTTTCTCTGTAGTCTGTGCCTGCAGTTTTCTACTAATGTCATCACCATCACCCTAACCTTTATTGAGCAACGACCTCATATACACCTCATTCTTTTTTTTTTTTTTTTTTTTAAGAGAGAGAAAGAAGTAGAATAAAAGAGAAAAAAGAAAGAGAAAGAGGGAGAACGAAAATCTTGCTCTATTGCTCAGGATTTCATTTAAATCTGTAAAATGCTTATGCAATTACTAAAAAGTGATTTATT
>CAUYQU010008682.1:0-17788 GCA_963574635.1 Cheracebus regulus | reverse complement strand
GTTGAGCCCGGGTTGTTGTGGGTGCTGTTATCCTTGATAATGACACTACACTCCAGCCTGAGTTACAGCAAGACCCTGTCTCAAAAAAAAAAAAAAAAAAAAAAAAAAAAGCAGTCCCTATTCCCAGTTGCAGATGAAATGATATATGGTTAAGGATTTGCTTCAAAATCCTGGTGGTAGTAGGTACAGGGAGGAGGGGGATGAGGAACTAATCAATGAACTGTCAATGAACTGTTGAAGCAAGGAGAGGAGATCGTGAGGCTCTTCCGTTCACTACAATACTCTCTCCTTTAGGTATGGGTTTCTATTTTTGTAAAATAAAAATATAAATATATCAAAAATATATAGAACGGGCTGGGTGCAGTGGCTCATGCCTGTAATCGCAGCATTTTGGGACGCCAAGGCAAGCAGATCACCTGAGGTCAAGGGTTCAAGACCAGCCTGGCCAACATGGTGAAACCCCATCTCTGCTAAAGATACAAACATTAGCCAGGCATGGTGGCACATGTCTACAATCCCAGCTAATTGGGAGGCTGCGCCAGAAGAATCACTTGAATCCAGGAGGCAGAGGCTACAGTGAGCTGAGATCATGCCACTGCACTCCAGCCCGAGCAACAGTGAGACCTTGTCTCAAAAAAGAAAGAATAAAATATATATATGTAGAGAGGAGAGATAGAGAGAAAAGGAAGGAAGGAAGGAAGGGAAAGAAAGAAGAAGAAAGAAAGAAAGAGAAAGAAAGAAAGAAAGAAAAAGAAAGAAAGAGAAAGAGAGAAAGAAAAGGAAGGAAGAAGGAAAGGAAAAAAGGAGGGAGGGAGGGAGAGAGGGAGAGAAGGGAAGGAGGGAGAGAAGGAAGGAAGGAAGGAAGGAAGGAAGGAAGGAAGGAAGGAAGGAAGGAAGGAAGGAAGGAAAGTGGGGGGGGGAGGGAAGGAGGGAGGAAGGGGGTGGGTGAAGAAAGAGTCACCAGTCACGGACTAGAGGAAGCCACAAGCTTTCACTCCCAGAGCAGAGGCCACAGCACAGCCTGGGCACAGCTGAGGCAATTTACTGATCTCAGCTGAGCGTGGTGGTGCACACCTGCTAGTCCCAGCTACTCGGGAGGCTGAGCAGGAGGATGGCTTGAGTCCAGGTGGTTGAGGTCGCAGTGAGCTATGATTGCACTGCTGCACTCCAGCCTCAGTAATGGAGTGAGACCCTGTCTCAAAAAATTATTGGTCCCCCAAGAGCCTGTGCCAGAATGAGGTAGGCGTGGCAGTGAGCATTGACCTGTGGCCCATGGAGGCCTCATCCCTGAGAGAAGTCCCCCGAGGTGCCCTCCACCAGCCTCCCCGGCCCACCAGCCCCCACCTCCTCCTATCCATGGCCTCGCATGTCCTGGGGCTGCCACAAAAGCTGATTTGACCCTTCGCTGTTTGCAGCTGCAGTCTGCCGGAGCCTGAAGTTCAGGTTAGAGGTGCAGAGGCCGCTCCCCTCAGAGGAGATGACATCCCTCCTCTGAAAGTCCAACTTGTTTCTAGCACAAGTGGAGAAAGGGAACGGGCATCGTGGGATTTGCCTGCAGAGAGGGCCACACTCAGGCACGCCACTGGGTGCGCAGGGAGGAGATATGGCAACGCTTTGGGCTTCACATCAGGGTGCTTCATGCAGCCCCAAGTGTTTAACAGGGTGGGACAATTGAATACCCCCATCCTGGCCCATGCCTGTGCCCAGGCTCCATCAGGAACAGAGGGCAGCACTGGGCACCTGGAGAGCCTGGTGTATGGGAGGGGCGAACCTGTCCTGGGGACCCTGGGGAGCAGCTTCGGTGTCCCACCGGACTTCACTTTCAAGACACACATGCAAAGAAACTATTGAGAATTTCAAGATGGCGACCACAGAGCATTAAACCCCAAGAGAGGGGCCTTTCCCAACACGGGGCTCCATGAACGTGTGCTGGTCACACACCCAGCTGAGCCTGGAAATGAGACCCAAGCACCCTCCACGCACACCTGCATGATGGTCAGGTTCCGAGCATTCTGGTCCCTTCAAAGGAAGGAACCGAGGCTGGATGGGGCGAGATCTGAGGGTGAGTGGAGCCACCAACTAGGGTCCGGGCAGCTCCATTTGCTGTCAGCTTTGTCTTTGGAGATGGCCATCTCTCCAGGATGTAGAGATCCTTCTCCACCTGGGAAACCCTGTTTTCCAAGCCCATTCATCTGCCTGCACCAGCAGCAGCCCTGAAGCCCTGTCACCAAGTTGGCAAAGTCCCCATACAGCTGGATGCCCCTTCCCCAGATCCTACAAGTAGGATCCCTACCCCCACCCTCAAATACACACACTTCCTCCCCCTGACCTCGAAGTCCTGTCTCCCACCCTCCCTTTCTGGAACACCAAGCACCTGCCTTCTATGATAATCGAATTTTACAAAGACAGCAATAATAGTGCAATTTTCTGCACTGCATTTTGTAAATTCCCCAAAGCCAGGAAATGCAAAGAATTTAGTTTTGATTTCCTGCGGCCACCATAACAAAGTACCATGAACTGGGTGGTTTAAACAACAGAGATTTATGGTCTCACCATTCTGGAAGCCACAAGTCCAAGATCAGGGTGTGGCCGGTGGTGGTTTCTTCCCAGTACTGTTAGGGAGAATCTGCTCCAGGCCTCTCTGGCTCGTATGTAGATGGCTGTCTTCTCTCTGTCTTCCCTCTATGCGTGTCTCTGTGCTCGAATTTCCCCACTGCGGTTTTTTTTTTGTTTGTTTGTTTGTTTTTTTTTTTTTGAGACAGAGTTTTGCTCTTGCTGCCCAGGCTGGAGTGCAATGGTGCCATCTCAGCTCACTGTAACCTCCACCTCCCGGGTTCAAGCAATTCTCCTGCCTCAGCCTCCTAAGTAGCTGGGATTACAGGTGCGTGCCACCTCTCCCAGTTAATTTTTTGTATTTGTAGCAGAGACGGGGTTTCATCACGTTGCCCAGGCTGGTTTTGAACTCCTGATGTCAGGTGATCCACCCACCTTGGCCTCCCAAAGTGCTGGGATTGCAGGAATGAGCCACCACACTCAGCCTAAATTTCTCCCTTTTATAAAGACATCAGTCATATTGGATTACGGACCACCTAATGACCTTGCTTTAAGTTGTTGCCTTTGTAAAGACTATTTCCAGATGAGTCACTTCCTGAAGTACTGGGAGCTTTAACATACCAATGTGGGGACTCAGGGAGGTGTAGGGCAGGGATCCCCAATCCCCAAGCCACGGATGGGTAGCAGTCTGTGGCCTGTTAGGAACGGGGCTGAACAGAGGAGGTGAGCGGCTAGCAAGTGAAGCTTCATCAGTATTTACAGCCGCTCCCCATGGCTCACATGACCGCCTGAGCTCCGCCTCCTGTCAGATCAGTAGCAGCATGAGAGTCTCATAGGAGCTCAAACGCTATTGTGAACTGCACATGTGAGGGATCTAGGCTGCCTGCTCCTTATGAGAATCTAATGCCTGACGATCTGTCACTGTCTCCCATTACCCCCAGATGGGACTGTCTAGTTGCTGGAAAACAAGCTCAGGGCTCCCACTGATTCTACACCATGGCAAGTTGTAGAATTATTTCATTATATATTGCCATGTAATAATAATAGAAATAAAGTGCACAATAAATGGAATGCACTTGAATCATCCCCAAACCATCTCTTACCCCTGTCTGTGGAAAAATTGTCTTCCACTAAGCAGGTCCCTGGTTCCAAAAAGGTTAGGAATCACTAGGATAGAGGAAACAGACCCATAACAAAACCTGAAGGAAAAGGCATAGGGCAAGATCCACACACAAATTAGGATCCCAGTAAGTGATCAGTTGTCTGTGAGTACCTCCCCTGCCCCAGTTTGGACAGACATGCTGATTGCATTCAAAGGGTAAACCCAAGAAGAACAGGGACCCCTACCCCAAAAGTGAAGAGTACACAGAACAGAAAAGATGGATGCTTGTTGATTACAACCCTGCTTGTTTTGCCAGTAACAAAGTGAGTTTCATGGCTGACTGGCTCTTAGAACTCCAAAGTTTTTGCCATCAGTGACTTCAGACATCCTGAGACACCAAAGCTTGACTTACATTCCTCTCCAGGGAGGTAAAAGAAAACTATTGAACTAGTTATGCAAGAAGATAAAATATCCCTTTCTGTTTGTCTTTTGCATTAGCTAATATTTGTGCTCCTGGAAGTTGTGGGTCAATTGATTGTGCTAAATGGAACCATTTTAAACGCACCAGGGAAGTCTGTGACTTAAAGGGAGCCACACTGAGTTGTTTGGAGAATTTGGGGTGTTCAGTTGTGGTAGCTGTGTTTTGGGGTGGTCATGTTCAGAGGGTGCAAGGTGTGGGAAAGAAATCCCAACTTGGGCTCCAAGAGTGATGGGAGCTGATACATATAGAACTCTGAGCGCAATGCTGAACACACAGCAAGCTGTCACTGACTGCCAAAGGTCATCGTCATGTTATATTCAGTCTTCTCTTTCTGGCCAGCCAATGATTCTCCACCCCTCTATTATGAACTGAATGTTTTTGCATCTCCAAAATTCACAGGGTGAAGCCCTATGATGGCATCTGAAAGTGGGGCCTTTCGGAGATAATTAGGGTTAGATGAGGTCTTCGGGTAGGGTACCCATGATGGGACTAGTGTCCTTACAAGAAGAGACACCAGCGAGCTCTCTCTCTCCCTCTCTTCCCACCTTGAGGACACAATGAGAAGGTGGCTGTTTGCAAGCCAAGAAAAGAGCCCACACCAGAAGTTGTACCCTGATTTTGGACTTCCATCCTCCAGAACCATGAGAAGACAAATTTCAGTTGTTCAAGCCACCCAGACTCTGCTATTTTGTTACGGCAGCCTGAGCTAACTAAGACACCCTGTTTGGGATATTTGTGCATACAGACCCCTGAAGGCGTCTCCCAGAACCAGGAGCTTCTCCTTTTTCCTCTTTTGAAAAGCCTCTTCCTTCCTATGGCATGCATGTGACATCAGTGTCCCTTCACTTCTCCCTGCAGACATAAGTACCCATGTCACCCCACATCCCTCCCTCCCCTGCAGACATAGTACCCATGTCACCCCACATCCCTCTCTCCCCACTTTCTCCAGCACCCCAACTCTTGTTCTACCCAAATATATCCCCTGGGAAGAAGGGCATGGCAGCCATCTGTGCCTTAGTGGATTTTGTTACCAGGTTTTCTCTAGTGACTCATCTGAGTCTCACATTTTGGAATCACAGAATGTTAGCATTTATAAGTCCACTAGTCCAGAGATCTACCAGCTGCACAGAGGGCACTGGGAGCTGCTGTGGGTGGGGAGAAGGAGCCCATGGAAGCACCTGGGTCCCCAGCTCTATAGCCAGAGTAACTCCCTTCATCTGCTGCATATGTGCAGCTGGGGCAGGGCTCAGACACCTTCACACCACATGCACACACATACACATACACACTTTAGCATACTCATGCACCTACATGCACACCCACCTTCACACGCATATAACACTCTCTCACATTCATGCACACACTCACACCAGTGTCTGTGTCTAAGCACTGATAACCCACCTTCAAGAGCCCCGGGGAAGATGGGAGCCTCCATTTGGGAGGAGGAGGGGTGAGGAGGGGTTGAACAGGAGCCATCCAGCATCCGTCCCCATCCAGACCCCACAGGCACCACTCAGACCTGGGAGAGCCACTTTCCCCATGCAACTCAGCACCCCCAGTTCCTCTTGGGTTGGGAGATCTAGAGCTTCCTGGCCTGTGCTCTCCACATTCCTACAGTGGGCAAGGACTGTAGTGAGGACCCCCAGAGGTCCCATGAACCAAGCAAGTGGACACAGGGGACTGAGTGGGAGCCGAAGGGCGAGAACTCCACCAACAGTGCCCACAGGGACTCACAATGTGACCCCATTTTGGAGCCAGAGGCAAGGACCCAGGACTTTTCAGGCTTTGTAGGGGTGATCTTTTTCAAGGAAGCAGGAGACACCTTCTCTAGTCTCAGACCCGTCATTTTCAGATGGGACAACTGTGTCTAGAAAGCTGAGGGTGACGTGCCCCATCAGTGGCACGGCTGAGACCAGAACTCGGTCTCCTGGTTTCTGTCACATTAAACATTCCCCAAGGTTAGGACACGTTCAAGTGCATTGGGTCTCATAGATGCTTTGGGAGGGGATAGGTATGCACACACGCTGACGTGCCCTGACCCCCTCTGCAGGGAAGACAATGGGAAACCCAGAGGGAGGAAAGAGGGGAACCCAGTCCTAGAGCCCGCCGTGTGCCAGGCACACTGTGTGAGCGCCTCACAGGCACCTTCCCATTTGATCTGCATGAGGTGACTGTTGCTGATGAGGAGACTGAGGCAAAGGACTTGTCCATCTTATGCAGCAGACAAGCAGTAGAGCTGGATTCTAGGTCGAGAGGCCATGGTCTTTCCCGGACCACACCTTCTCCCACAGCCTGCCTTTGTCCTCCCATTACCCCTCTTCCAATCACTGCTGACTGGTCCAGATATACACCCATGCACGTCCAGGGACCTGCACATCCCAATCCAGGGCCCCGTCTGACTCCTCCCAAAGCGCCACCAATTCTCATCCAGAGCCCCGCCCACTCCCAGCCAAGCTCCACCCACTCTCATCCAGAGTCCCACCCAACCCAGCCAGGCCCTGTGCATCCCCATTCAGAGCCACGTTCATTCTCATCCAGGGCCCCATCCAACTCCTTTCAAAGTGCCATCAATAATCCAGAGCCCCGCTCACCCCTAGACAGAGTCCCACTCGTTCTCATTCAGAGCCCTACCCACCCCATCCAGAGCTCCACCCATCCCCATCCAGAGCCACACCCACACCCAGTCAGAGCCCCGCCCACCCCATCAGAGCTCCACCCATTGCCAGCCAGGCCCTGTGCATCCCCATCCAGGGCCCCGCCCACTCTCATCCAGAGCCCCGCCCCTCACAGCCAGGCCCCGCCATGGAAAACTGACAGGTTCCCTGTTCACCTTCAAGGCGCCTCTGCTCCACAAAGTGGATGTTTCTGGGCCAATACTTTCAGCCTGGATACAGTTTGGATTCGTTACCTCCAATTTTGGTCCTGGCTATACTCTGTTCTTTTTTAGTTCTATTAATGAAAGCTCTTTGGAAAAAAAAATTAAAATAAACCAGTGCCAGTGATGCTTCCTTCTGTACTTTTGTCTGTGCATTACCCGAGAATCCAGTGAGGATAATAGGAAGGGACTCCTCTGAGAACAGTCAGCACCAGCCTGCTCGGGGCCATCCCAAACTCCTCCAAGTCGGGGTTGTCATTCACTGTGGCGTCCCGCCTGGCAACCTTTTGGGCTTATGCCTGTAATCACAGCAATTTGGGAGGCTGAGGAAGGAGGATCACAAGGTCAGGAGTTCAGGACCATCCTGGCCAACATGGTGAAACCCTACCTCTACTAAAAATACAAAAATTAGCCTGGCATTGTGGCAGGCACCTGTAGTCCCAGCTACTCGGGAGGCTGAGGCAGGGGAATTGCTTGAACCGGGAGGCGGAAGTTGCAGTGAGCCGAGATCATGCCACTACACTCCAGCCTGGTGATAGAGCCAGCAAGACTCTATCTAAAAAAAAAAAAAAAAAATTAGTCCACAAGGACTGACAACTGGAAAAAAGTGATACAACCAGGACAGCCATGATTTTGTTTGTTTGAGACAGAGTCTCACACTGTCACCCAGGCTGGAGTGCGGTGGCACAATCTCGGCTCACTGCAACCTCCACCTCCTGGGTTCAAGCGATTAGGAGAGCCATGATTTGATGTGGGGTCCCAGAGGGGTGGCTCTCCAGAGTTGTTCCTGATGCAGGAGGCACACCTGGCTAGAAACCGAATTCCAACACCCCTAGTTTGTCTGGAGACCTGGGGCAATACCCCCGATCTGTCTGGCAACCCCTCTATGCTTATTGGTATCCTCTGGAAAATGGAATAATGCCAGGCTGGGCGCAGTGGCTCACACCTGTAATCCCAGCACTTTGGGAGGCAGAGGTGGGCAGATCACTTGAGGTCAGGAGTTCGAGAGCAGCCTGGCCAACATGGTGAAACCTGTCTGTACTAAAAATACAAAAATTAGCCAGGCATGGTGGCACATGCCTGTAATGCCAGCTACTCCAGAGGCTGAGGCAGGAGGATTGCTTGAACCCAGGAGACAGAGGCTGCAGTGAGCTGAGATAATGCCACTGCATTCCAGCCTGGGTGACAGAGCAAAATTCCATCTCAAAAAAAAAAAAAAAAGGAAAGTGCTCACAGGGATTTTTGGAATCATTCAAAACTTTCATTTATTTTCACCAGAACTGATTCCTGGAGTTACCAGGCTGGAAGAAATGTGCTCTCATGGGCACCTCTTCGCAGAAGAAGGGATGTGCAGGTTAGCTTGACTCAACCACCATCTCATCTCCACCACTGTAAAGACGACTTAATACTTCCCAAATGGCCCCGGGCTGAGTAATGGTTTTAAGCCTGCGAGGAAGTTTAGGATGAATAGAACTGTCTGGAACATCTATAAAGGGAACCCAGAAAGCCCCAGGCAGCCTATCATCAGAGTTCGTGCCTGGGCTTTCTTTGCAGACTGTCTGTCCAGGGCTGTCTGGCCATGGAGTTCGGGCCTCCGTGTGGCACCTGGAGACCTGTTCCAAAGGCTGCTATGATTTTCCTGCGGAGGAGGCAGACAGGCAAGGGGAGAAAGTTCTCACCCGGTGAGTAAGAAACTTCAGCGGGTTTCTGGAATACAAGAAAGTGAATGGGGCCACACAGAATGATGAAATGGGGGAGGAAGTCATGACTAGGAATTAGTGGAATGCTGGGGCGGGGAGGGGGGGCGGAGGGGGAATCCAGCCAGGATGGCCTGGTGGAGGCTGGGGAAAGGGGGACTGAGAGTGGTGTGATTAGGATACATCTGCTCCCGTCCCCTTTCTCCAGCCCTCTCCCTGGCCCATGTGCTGACAAATATGGCAGCCTTCATCCAACCCTAGGCAGACCACTGGGCAGTCAGGAGAACCAGCGCCCAGAATTGCCTTCTTCCCACAGAGATTGAGGCATCTGGGGCAACCTACTCACCCAGCCTCAAAGGAAGCCTGGGTGTCTGCACATCCCCAAGGTTTCCAAGGACCCCACTCCGGGAGCCAATACAAGAAGGAAAAAGAATGTTTTCAGCTCACACGGGGAGAGAAGCAGGGTCAGGAAGAACGAGGTGTTGATCAGTTGATCAATTAAGTCCTCATTGACCACACAGCAAGCATCAGCAGTTCCTTTCTGTATTTTTATTTTTATGATTTTTTTTTTTTGAGACTGAGTCTCACTCTATTGCCTAGGCTGGAGTGCAGTGGTGTAATCTCAGCTCACTGCAACCTCAACCTCCCTGGTTCAAGCAATTCTCCTCCCTCAGCCTCCCAAGTAGTTGGGATTACAGGTGCCCACCACCATGCCTGGCTAATTTTTGTATTTTTAGTAGAGACAGCCAATTCATCATGTTGGCCAGGCTGGTCTTGAACTCCTGACCTCAAATGATCAGCCGATCTCAGCCTCCCAAAGTACTGGGATTATAGGCGTAAGCCACCATGCCCAGCCTATGTTTATTTTAAGAGACAGGCTCTTGCTGTGTTGCTCAGGCTAGAGTATAGTGGTACCATCATAGCTCACTGCAGCCTCCAACTACTGGCCTTAAGCAATCCTCCCCACTCAGCCTCCTGAGTACCTGGGATTACAGGTATGCACCACCATGCCCAACTAATTTTTAAGAATTTAAAAAGAGACAGGATCTCATTATGTCACCCAAGCTGGTCTCGAACTCCTGGGCTCAAGTAATCCTCCTGCCTCAGCCTCCCAAAGTGCTGGGATTACAGGCGTGAGTCACTGCTCTCAGTCCCAACTGCTACTCTTGACAAGTGAAGCAACAGAGAAAGAGGCATATTATCCAGCGTTCCAGCAACAGCTATCAAATGAGCTGTAGAGGGAAACTATAGCAGAGAGGTGGTCTTGGAGCCAGCAGGATGGGGGTGGGAGGAAGGGGTCAGGAAACTGCCATTTTCTATCCTAGGCTTCCACTCTGATTTGTATCCGAGGCTTTATGTTATTGGAAATCGTTTTTTGTAATTTTTTTCTAAACCAGAATATTTTCACAAGTCTTATGGGCACAGACACCAGTCACAATGGAGAAACATACTGGGTCCCCAATTTCAGAGCTTTCTTGCAAACGTCTACTCAAAAGACATTAGCTCTCCCTCCTCCCTGACTCATCTAAGGCAAACTGGTTACTATATAGATTTCGGGCCAGGCTCAGTGGTGCATGCCTATAATCCCAGCACTTTGGGAGGCTGAGGCAGTTCAAGACCAGCTGGGGCAACATGGTGAAACCCCATCTCTACAAAAAATTAGCTGGGTTTGGTGACACGGGCTTGAAGTCCCAGCTACTGGGGAGGCCAAGAGGGGAAAACCCCTTGAGTTTGAGGCTGCAGTGAGCTATGATCACACCACTGCACTCCAGCCTGGTTGACAGAGTGAAACCTTGTCTCAAAAAATAATAATTTTTTTTTTAAAGCAGATTTTGATGGAAAAGAGGGAGAAAGGGAGCCGACGAGAGAAGTGGAGAGGAGAGAAATGGAAGGAACATTTTAAACTCATAGGATTCACCTTACATTCTTTATTTAAAAAACAAAAACACTCTTCAGAGGGGAGAATAGGGAGATGTGCCATGAGATGTGTCCCAAGATGATGTCTCCATGAATTCAGAGTCCAGAGGTGCCTCTGAGATGCATTCTAAGAACTTTCTTTGCATCTTGCAGGCTAAAGAATAAATAAATCAATACTCCTAAGGGGCACAGGAAGGAAGAATTCTGGCAAATTCACAAGTCAAAATTCTGTTTTCTAATTCTATTCTAGAGGAAAACATTTTGTCTCTCAGTTTAAAGTAAGAACTGTACATGTGACTAATAATGTGTGATTGAGCACACCAAAGTCCCCCAGCTGAGCAAGTCACCCTGTCTGTATGTCTGCCTATACTGTAGGCAGAAAATCTTATTTAATTAGATAGTAATTAGATAAGTGAGAAGAAAGGGGTGAGAAGTGCCGGTGCTAGTTGCATTTCCTGCACAGGCCTGGTGTGGTGTCCCCTGCCTCAGGAGGCTGAGGTGGGAGGATTGCTTGAGCCCAGGAGTTCAGGCTGCGGTGAACTATGATCACACCATTGCACTCCAGCCTGGGCAACAGAGTGAGACCATGTTTCTAAAAAAATAAAATATCCATCACAGGTAGGCACCAACAATGGACACCACAACTGCATTTTCTGTGCCCAGGGTCTGGATGCCAGTGCCTCTGAAGCCGTGGCCTCCCTGAGGCTAAGCACTGCTGGATCTACCTCTGAATCTGTCCACTGAGTCCAGGGCCACTCTGCCCATGTTGGGGGCGTCACTGAGGTTCTTCTGAAAATGCCTCTCCACATCACAACTCCCACGGCTGTTGAAGGACACAGACACCGCAGTCGCCTCCCTGGGACCCCTTCCCAGTACTCTCTTCTTCCCATCTTTCTCCATCCCCTCCTACCCCAATCGCCTCCTGCCTCCTTCAGCCCCACCAAGAAAAGCTGCTATTCTAATCAGTTCCTAAAAACAGATTCGTCATAATTGTGTGAAGGAGGTAAACGCATTCCCTTCACGCTAGAATTTTCCAAAGGTGGACATGTTTTAAAAATGTTGTAAATGTATCAAACCATCAAAAGTATTAATGCATGAAGTCAGCTCAATAAATTGGCACACTTAAGTAATGGTGGTATGTGCTTTATGACAAGGTAAAAATTGCTCCATTTTCATCAAGACCGAAAATAAAAACCAGTGACTATGATAATGAATAGTCTGTGTTCCACCCATTCTCCAAACTGGAACCTGGAAATGCCCTCTCACTAGCCCTGTGCCTGTCACAGGGTTCAGACAGGGAAACAGAGACCCTGTGAAGACCGAGGGATGAAATTATACACATGTGTGCACATGCACACACACACACACACGCAAGTATATATGCATGTATATATGTGTGTATATGTATGCATATATATGTATAATATGTGTGTACATATGTATTCCAAAAATGAGGGAGAGGAAGCCGGGCATGGTGGCTCATGCCTGTGATCCCAGCACTTTGGGAGGCCAAGGTGAGTGGATCACGAGGACAAGGGATCGAGACCATCCTGGCCAACATGGTGAAGCCCCATCTCTACTAAAAATGTAAAAATTAGCTGGGCGTGGTGGCACATGCCTGCCACTCAGTAGGCTGAGGCAGGAGAATCACTTGAACCCAGAGGCAGAGGTTGTAGTGAGCCAAGATCGTGCCACTGCACTCCAGCCTGGTGACAGAGCAACACTCTGCCTCAAGAAAAAAAAAAAATGAGGGAGAGGAAATTTAGGGAAACGGTTCACAAAAGGATTCTCACTTCTGATACGCCCAGCAAGTTCAAGGGATCTGCAGGACTACCTTCAGGTTTGATTCTTTGCTAGGACTCACAGAACTCAGAAAGGCATCTGACTCACAGTTACAGCTTATTACAACAAAAGGACTCAGATTAAAATCAGCCCAGGGAAGAGGCACATAGGGCAGAGTCCAGAGGGCTCCACACGTGGACCTTCCAGTTGTCCCCTCCCAGTGCACCTGGGGGCAGCACTGACATCTCCCAGCAGTGAGGTCTGACAATGCACACAGATACGTTTCTCACTTGACATTTGGACACCAAGGATGTATGGCGCTGGCAAGAAGGGCTGCCCTCAAGATGAGTTCTGCTCTCTCATCTTCACCCTCACTTCCTCTGATGGATTTCTCTTGCGGAACACGCCAAAGACAGCACGCTCTCTCTCGTGCGGTGCCCAAGAAGTATCCTGAGCTTGCTTCTCCTGGGCTTCTCTCTTCCTCCCTGGGCCACCTTCCCTCCATTGTGGCCATCTGCACACCACCCCAGGAAAGGCTCTTCTGCTTAGGGGTGGCACTGGATATATGCCACCCAGGCTCGAAGGAGGAGCAGACAGCCTCCCAGACCAAGCTCCCCACATGCAGGTGGCTGTGTGTGCTGCAAAGAAACACGGAGATGTCAATGAAAAAGCAAGGAACCACTGATGTCTCTCTTCCTTGCCACCTTGGGTCTCCCCACAACAGTCAGGAATAAGACTTGCCTCTGTCAACCACCTTCTGAATCTCCCCTTTAAAAAACATAATATTTATTAAGATTGTTTGATTTTTAAAGAAAATTGGCCAGGCTGGTGGCTCATGCCTGTAATTCTAGCACTTTGGGAGGCTGAGTCAGGAGGATTGCTTGAACCCAAGAGTTTGAGACCAGCCTGGGCAATTTAGCGAGAACCTCTCTCAAGAAAGAGAGAAAGGGAAAGAGAGAGAGAGAGAGGGACGGAGGGAGGGAGGGAGGGAGGGAAGAAGGGAGGGGGAGAGAGAGAGAGAAAGAGAAAGAAAAAGAAAAAATTCTAAATGAGCCATAATCTCTCCACCTAGATCAGTCATGCTGATGTTCCGAAATAGTAAAATATATATGTATGTATGCCTGTATATACATTCATATTATATATATTTATATGTTGAATATGTGGCATATGAATATATATATTTATATTACATATTCATGTATTTATATATTCATATTATATTCATATCATGTATATTCATATGTTGAATATGTATATAGGCCCACACATATACATATATATGTAAAATTAGAAACAGATAAAAAGTTTAGAGGGGGCTGGGCACTGTGGTTCACGCCTGTAATGCCAGCACTTTGGGAGGCTGAGGCAGGCAGATCACTTGAGGCCCGGAGTTCAAGACCAGCCTGACCAACATGGTAAAACCCTGTCCCTACTGAAAATGCAAAAATGAGCTGGGTATGGTGGAGCACACCTGTAATCCCAGCTACTCAGGAGGCTGAGGCACAAGAATCACTTAAACTCGGGAGTTGGAGGTTGTAGTGAGCTGAGATCACACCAGCGCACTCCAGCCTGGGTGACAGGGCAAAACTCCATCTCAAAAAAAAAAAAAAATTTAGAGGCGTATTATATTAGTCATCTACAAGAGCAATCATGCTTTATCCCAAATAACCTCTAAATATTCATGGCTTATAATGACAAGTGTTTTTTTTACTTAGAGGTCTGCTAGTTGGCTGTAACAGCCCTTCTTCAGTCTGTGGGTCTCCACATCTTCCTCAACCTAGGACCAGTGATAACTTAGAGCATGTTCTTCTCAGGCCATTGGTAGAAACACAAGAAGCCAGACCAAATCACAAAAGCACATTGAAAGCCACCATTTGCACAACACTCACTCACATTCTATTACTGAAAGCAAATCATGTGACCAAACCCAAGCAGAGACGTCGTCTACTTCACCCCCAATGGGAAGAGGAAGGGGAGCAGATACTACTGAAAAATAGTTCAGTCTACCACAGATTTCTACAAAGTTAAGAAATTAAGTAAACATGCCAGTCATGCTTCACATCTGTAATTCTAACATTCTACAAGGCTGAGGCAGAAAGACTGCTTGAAGCCAGGAGTTCAAGACCAGCCTGGGCAACACAGCAAGACCCTCATCTCTACAAAAAGTAAAAATAAAGAGAAATGAAGTAAACACTTCCCTCCCCACTCCCATATGGAAATATACACATACACGCATGTATAAAGCAAATATCCGCATTTATGTGGATATATTTTTTAAATACAAAAAGGAGTCCTATCATATACATGCTATTTATTTCTTTTTGAGAGCTTTGCACATATTTCTTCTGTTGCTTTATCTAATAAAAACTTACATATGACTTCTTATGTGCCAGACATCATTCTAAGAGCTTTATAAATATAACCCATTTATTGGCACAAAAAGATCCTGAGACATGTATCTTGAGAAACTCTTGAGAATAGATTTTTAGGATAACTTTATTGCTGAGAGTATTTTTAATTTTCATGATTATTTCCTAATTGTCTTCCAGAAAGAGTGCAGCACTGATTTATACTCCCACTAGCACACAGGAAAGTGTCCAATCCCTCATCCTCACCTGCCCTAAGGCATCACGGTTTTCCATTTTTGTTAATATGATAAATGAACAACAAATTTCACTGTTGTTTGTTTTAAATTTCTTTCTTTAAGAATGAGGCCGGGTAGCTTTCCCACATTTATTGGCCGTTTGTGTTTATTTTACTATAAATTGACCATTCACATCCTTTGCCCATTTTTCTGTTTGTTTTTTTTTCCTATTGACTTATGCAAATTCTTTGTAAAGCAGGGAAATTGGCCTGTCCCATTTGTTTGCCACAGATGTTGCAAATATGTTTTCCCAGTGTTTCATTGTTCTTGACTTTATGCTATGGTCTGCGCTATTAAATGGAAGTTTTAGAATTTTCTGTAGTCAAATTTATCAATGCTTTCCTTTTTTAGTTCTAGGTTTTGTATTTTATGTCACTCATGCTTTCTTCTATACTTTTCTTTTTAAGCTTTTTATTCTGAAACAATTATAGATTTACAGAATGTTATCAAGATAGAACAGAGAGGTTGCATACAATCGCCACCCAGTTTCTCCCAGTGGTTACAGCTTACATCGCTTTAGAAATGGATGTTGGCACAATGTGTACTTGCAGTTCTATGTTATTTTATCACTTGTGTGGATTCATGTAACCACCATTGTAATCAAGATACAAAACTGTATATCCCCACAAAGATATCCCTCATGCTATCTCTTTATAGGCACACCCATACTCCTTCCCTCCACCACCTCTAACCCCAGGCTAATTTATTTTTTGTCTCTATAATTTTGTCATTTGGAGAATTTTATATAAATGGAATCCTATAGTTGGTGACCTTTTGAGATTGGCTTTTCTGAATAATCCTAATGCCCTTGAGACCCATCTAAGTTGTTGCCCATGTCAATAGTTCATTCCTTTTTACTGCTAAGTAATATTTTATAGATGCTCCACAGTTTGTTAAACCATTCACCAATTGTAGGGTTATTCCAGTTTTTGCCATTACAAATAAAGCTGCTATGAAAAAGCCATTTTTGCATGGATATAAGTTTTCATTTCTCTGGGGTAAATACCCAAGAGTGCAATTGCTATGTCATATGGTAATTATATCTTTAATTTCTAAGAAACTACTAAATTATTTTCCACAAAGACTGTTTTTTTAATTTGCTATGCCAATATCTGCCTTTTAACTGGTATTTTAGGCCATTTACATTTAATGTAATAATTAATTTGTTGGGGCTTAAGCCTGACATTTTATTTATTTATTTATTTTTTTAGTGTCATTTATCTGTTTTCTTTTCTCTGCCTTCCTGTGGTTTACTTGAACATTTGTTTAGAATTGTATTTTTATTAATTTTTTTCACACTCATGGCCAGTTTTTGCTGTAGTATATTAATGTCTCTTAATGTATCCCTTTGCATACTTCTTAAGGTTACCTTAGGTCTTTTGAAATGTATACATAATGAATCATAGTCTGCTAGTGTGAACTTTTAATCAGCTTAAAGGTAATATAGAAACTTTACTTCCCTTTATACTTTCCCATTTATAATTTGTCTTAAATATTTCCTCTACATAAATTGAGTATATCATCAGACAATGTTGTACTTTTTACTTAACCATCAGAGGTAACTTAGAACACTGAAGAATACAAAGAAAGCCTATTGTATTTACCCAAATTTTTAGCCTTTCTGTCTTTTTTCTTTTTTTCTTGGTGTTCCAAGATTCATTCTTTTATCATTTTCTTTTTTCTGAGATAGGATCTTCTCTGTCACCCAGGCTGGAGTACAATGGTATGATCATGGCTCACCACAGCCTCAACCTCCTGGACTCAAGCAATCCTTCCACCTTAGCTTCCTGAGTAGCTGGGACTACCAGTGTGCACCACCATGCCCAGCTAATTTTTGTATTTTTTGTAGATACAGTGTTTTACCATGTTTCACAGTCTGGTTCCAAACTCCTGAGCTCAAGCAATCCATCTGCCTTAACCTCCAAAAGTGCTGGGATTATAGGCATGAGCCATGACATCCAACGGAGAACTTCTTTTAGACATTCTTTCAGAGTAGGTTGGCTGGTGACAGAATCTCTTAGTTTCTTTTAATCTGAGAATGTCATAATTGCCTCTTCATTTCCAAAGAACATTTTTCCTTCATGTAGAATTCTGGGTTGATGATTCTTTTCCGTAAGCATTTGAAAACTGTTGTGCTGCTTCCAGTACCGTCTTTATGGTTTCAAATGAGAAATCTGCTATAATTCTAATTATTTTTTCATGTAGGTAAAGTGTTATTTTATCTCATTGTATTCAATTTTTTTTAAGAAATCTGATTATGATGTGTCTTGGAATATATTTCATTGCATTTTCCTGATTGGGATTTGTTTACCAAGCTTCTTCAACCTGTAGGTTTATGTCTTTTATCAAATTAGGTGGGAGCGTTCAGCCATCCTTTCTCTGAAGAGTTTTTAGCACCATGCCTTCTCCCCTCCTTTCAGGACTTCTATGAAATTAATGTTAGATATTTCATTATTAGACCATGGATCCTTGACACTTTTTACAAGCCCATTTTCTCTCTGTTGTTCAGCTTGGGTAATTTCTATTATTCTTTTATCAAGTTCACCACTTCTTTCCTCTGTTCCATCTTTCTGTGGTCGAGCTCATTCACTGTTTTTTTTTTTTATTGCATTTTAGGTTTTGGGGTACATGTGAAGAACATACAATATTGTTGCATAGGTACACACGTGGCAGTGTAATTTGTTGCCTTCCTCCTCTTCACCTATATCTGGCATTTCTCCCCATGCTATCTCCC
>CAUYQU010008681.1:0-26244 GCA_963574635.1 Cheracebus regulus | reverse complement strand
ATGTCTATTAGGTCAGCTTGGTCCAGAGCTGAGTTCAAGTCCTGAATGTCCTTGTTAATTTTCTGTCTCGTTAATCTGTCTAATATTGACAGTGTGGTGTTACAGTCTTCCACTATTATTGTGTGGGAGTCTAAGTCTCTTTGTAGGTCTCTAAGAACTTGCTTTATGATTCTGTGTGCTCCTGTATTGGGTACATATATATTTAGGATAGTTAGCTCTTCTTGTTGCATTGACCCCTTTACCATTATGTAATGCGCTTCTTTGTCTCTTTGATCTTTGCTGGTTTAAAGTCTGTTTTATCACAGATGAGGATTGCAACCCCTGCTTTTTTTCTCTCTCTCTTTCCATTTGCTTGGTAAATATTCCTCCATCCCTTTATTTGAGCCTATGTGTATCTTTGCATGAGACATGGGTCTCTTGAATACAGCACACCAATGGGCCTTGACTCTTTATTCCAATTTGCCAGTCTGTGTCTTTTAATTGGGGCATTTAGCCCATTTACATTTAATGTAGTATTTTAATATATGAATTTGATCCTGTCATTATGATGCTAGCTGGTTATTTTGTCCATTAGTTGATGCAGTTTCTTCACAGTGTTGATAGTCTTTGCAATTTGATATGTTTTTGCAGTGGCTGGTACTGGTTGTTCCTTTCCATATTTAGTGCTTTGTTCAGGAGCCCTTGAAAGGCAGTCCTGGTGGTGACGAAATCCCTCAGCATTTGCTTGTCTGTAAATGATTTTGTTTCTTCTTTTCTTATGAATCTTAGTTTGACTGGATATGAAATCCTGGGTTGAAAATTCTTTAAGGATGTTGAATATTGGCCCCTACTCTCTTCTGGCTTGTAGGGTTTCTGCTGAGAGATCTACTGTTAATCTGATGGGCTTCCCTTTGTGGGTAACCCAGCCTTTCTCTCTGGCTGCCCTTAGTATTTTTTCCTGCATTTAAATCTTGGTGAATCTGATGATTATGTGTCTTGGAGTTGCTCTTCTTGAGGAGTATCTTTATGGTGTTCTCTGAATTTGAATATTGGCCTGTCCTTTTAGTTTGGAGAAGTTCTCCTGGATAGTGTCCTGCAGAGTGTTTTCCAACTTGGTTCCATCCTCCCTGTAACTTTCAGGTACACCAGTCAAATGTAGATTTAGTCTTTTCACATAGTCCCAAGACCAAATCCATTCTTGGAGGCTTTGTTCATTTTCATTCTTTTTTCTCTAATCTTGTCTTCATGCTTTATTTCATTAAGTTGATCTTTAATCTCTGATATCCTTTCTTCTGCTTGATTGATTCAGCTACTGATACTTGTGTATGCTTCACAAAGTTCTCATGCTGTGTTTTTCAGCTCCATCAGGTCATTTATGTTCTTCTCTAAACTGGTTATTCTAGTTAGCAATTCCTCTAAGCTTTTTTTCAAGGTCTTAGCTTGTTTGCATTGGGTTAGAGCATGCCCCTTTAGCTCAGATTTTGTTATTACTCACCTTCTGAAGCCTATTTCTGTCGATTTGTCAAATTCATTCTCTATCCAGTTTTGTTCCCTTGCTGGCGAGGAGTTTTGATCCTTTGGAGGAGAAGAGGTGTTCTGGTTTTTGGAATTTTCAGCCTTTTTGTGCTGGGTTTTCCCCATCTTTGTGGATTTATTTACCTTTTGTCTCTGAAGTCAGTGACCTTTGGATGGGGTTTCTGAGTGGATGTCCTTTATGTTGTTGTTGTTGATGCTATTCCTTTCTGTTTGTTAAATTTCCTTCTAACAGTCAGGCCCCTCTTCTGTTTGTGGGAGGTCCACTCCTGACCCTGTTTGCCTGAGTATCACCAGTGGAGGCTGCAGAACAGCAAAGATTGCTTCCTATTCCTTCCTCTGGAAGCTTTCTCTTAAAGGGGCACTTACCAGTTGCCAACCAGAGCTCTCCTGTATGAGGTTTTTGCCAGCACCTGCTGGGAAGTGTGTTCTAGTCAGGAGAAACAGGGGTCAGGGGCCTACTTGAGGAGGCAGTCTGACCCTTAGCAGAGCTCAAATGCTGTGCTGGGAGATCTGCACAAAGCTGTCAGGCAGGGATGTTTAAGTCTGCTGAAGCTGCGCCCACAGCTGCCCCTTCCCTCAAGTGCTCTGTCCCAGGGAGATGGGAGTTTTATCTATAAGCCCCAGACTGGGACTGCTGCCTTGTTTTCAGAGATTCCCTGCCCAGAGAGGAGGAATCTAGAAAGGCAGTTTGGCTATAGTGGCTTTGCTGAGCTGTGGAGGGTTCCACTCAGTTGTTTGTGTTTTATTAATTAGAAGTCTTCCAGTGATAACTTGGGCTTTGTAGCATCAATTTGGATTTCCATATCTCCTTTGGGAGATTCCTGGCATTGCCCTGGTCTTCAGCATAAGTTTTGAATATAAATGAGATATATTTTTCTCCTGACTAAAATCCTTCAGTGTCTTCTCATTATAATTAGAATTAAACCCAAACTCATTACGATGACCTACAAGATCTTCCATGATCTGGCCCCTGGCATCTCTCTCGTTTTGTACCATTCTTGTCTGCATTTGTAGATTTTTTTCCTCCAATAAGCTCATTCTTGCATCAGGGTCTTTGTTCTTCTGGCTTCCTCTGCCTTAGAGTTTTTCACCTAGTATTTTGCATGGCTGGCTTCTTCTCATGCTTGAAATCTCATATCAAGTGTTAACTTCCTAGACTATCCCACCTAATAAGCTACCGACCAACTCTTCAGCTACTCTCTCTTATATTATCCTATTGTGTTGTTTTCATGGTACTTTCAGTAAGTTTGTCCACGTCCTCCCCACTATAATGTAAACTTCTTTTATCCACAAAGTTTAGAATGAGCCTGTCATTCAAAAATACTAATTATGAATAAATGGAATCTCTGTGTCCCCTTAGCCCACACATGGGGCTCCACATAGAAGCCCGAAACTTTAAAAAGTACATATGAAACAGAGATTTTATTTTACTTATTTATTTATTTTTTTTGAGACAGAGTCTCACTCTGTCACCCAGGCTGGAGGGCAGTGGCACAATCTCAGCTCACTGCAGTCTCTACTTCCCGGGTTCAAGCGGTTCCCCTCCCTCAGCCTCCTGAGTAGCTGGGATTACAGGCATGTGTACCTCACCCAGCTAATTTTGTATTTTTAGTAGAGACAGGGTTTCACCATGTTGACCAGCTGGTAACACAGAGCTTTTAGTAGTTTAGATTCATGTTTAGTCTCTGATCTTAGATCTTTGTCCTGAAATCAGTTTTCCTTTTTTCTGAATAGATGTAGTGTTTTCATCTCCTATTAGCTTTTATTCTGATTACATTTTAATAGGAATAGTGCTTTAAATCTTTCCATTTAAACTATGGGCTATTGGAACAATTTATTGCCTTTCTAGGCCAGTTGATCATGTGTTTATAGACACTTTTGGTTAAAAAATACAATACAAATGACTTACAATATAATGAGAATGCAGTTTATTAAAACATCTGTCAAGACAGCAGGAAAACTATTTCTTACTGTTTTTGTAGTATTATATATATTGATATATAGGCTCAAATATCTAGATTTTGCTGTTCATTTTAATATGACGTATTTTTATTTAGTCATTGTCTTTTACTTAAACATACAAAGTATTTTTTTTAAAAACTATTATTTCAACATAAATAGCCAATTTTTATTAACGTTGATAAGACTGGTCCTTGAAATCTGAGGGAAGTATATGGAGTTATTACACAGTCAAATAATTATGCTAGTGTTTTAAATTAACAAACTACAGATAATTTGCTTAATCTGAGATTAAATCTTGTCATATTTGTAGTACATAAATGAGAATATTTGGATATTTGACTTTATTTCCTAAGTACTAAAGATGCAGAATTTTGAATCAGCAGAAACTAGTACTTAGCCATCGTAGGGGTCAGTAAATATTTAATTAATGGAAAAGTATTTATGTATTTTCAATTTAGTCTCCCTATGAAGGTTTGAGAAGATGCTATAAGTGCCCTAATAAGCCGTTTGTTAAACCTTTATCAAACATTTATTGAACATATATTATTTCAGACCATAGAATCAAAGCAGAAACCTTACTGATTCCTGCTTTCTGGGACTCTGTTTTCTTCTTTTTTTTTTTCTTTTTATGAACCTGCCATTGAGAACATACCCATTTACTTACTTTTTTTTTTTTTTTAAGACAGAGTCTCACTCTGTCACCAAGCTGGAGTGTAGTGGCACAATCCTGGCTTATTGCAACCTCCACCTCTCTGAGTTCTCTAGCCTCAGCCTCCCGGGTAGCTGGGACTACAAGCACATACTACCACGCCCAGCTGATTTTTTGTATTTTTAGTAGAGATGGGGTTTCACCATATTTTCTTCTTGATTTCCTAGTTTTGTTTCTTTAGCAGGTATTAGACACTATGCTTAACAGACTGTAGGGATCTTGCCAGCACTGTCTTGATCATGATTCTACCGCAGAGCTCCAGTATTATGTAGAGAAAGGAAATTCTACTGATCCTGGGGGTATTGAATCATTGCTGACAAATGGCACGACCCTGCCCTTGCAGAGCACAGTTCAGAAGGATAGACAGATATGTAAACAAAAATACTGCAAGTCAGTTTGATAAATGTGATAATGGAAGTATATGTAGTATACTGCTTCAGAGCCCAGGCTTTGGATTCAATCTGCCTGAATTTAGATTGCAGTGCATTTTGATTTTGGGCAATGTACTTAATTTCAGTTTCTTCATGTATAAAATGAGACTGATAGTATAAACTATGGAGTTGGTATGATGATTAAATAAGCCAATAACATTCAAAATACTAGTTCAGGGACTGACTCATAAGTGCTCAATAGAGGATTGTTGTTTTTAACATTCAGTAATTTTTTTTCTTGTGTCTGAAAGAGAAAATAAGTGGAGAGGGAGAGCATTTTAAGCACAATGAACAGTGTGTGCTAAGACATGGATGTATAAGGAAGTGTAAGTAGCTCAGGTATAGAAAACGAGTAAGTTCATTTATCTTGGAACAGCTGCTAGAGAGGGAGAACTGGAGATCAGATGATAAAGGACTTTGTACACCAAGTTAAGGAATTTGGACTTTCTTCTATGGACTTTTGAGAATAATTGAAAAGTTTTTAAAGCAGGATACTATATTATATATTCATTTTAGCAAAGTCACTCTAATAGCAATGTGGGAAATGGGATGCAAGTGGAAGATTCCAGGCAGGAAACCTGTATGAGAGGATACTGTTGTAATACAAATTGGAGAAAATAAGAGGCTGAACCAGGTCAGTGGAAGAGGAAATAGAGAGCAGAAGCTGAACTCAAGAAATTCTGGAAGGTACAAATGATTGACAGGATATAATGAGGACTAAGATGAACCTCAGGTTCTGACGTAGGCATATAGAGGAATAATGTCTGTCAGAGTCTTCAAGGGACCCCAATAAATAGCATACTTCCTTCCTGTTCAGAATAAGGCAAAATAATCTGTGAGTGAAGTAAGAAAACATTTCCTTTATTACCGATAAAAACTGTTAAAGAAGTACAGGTTGAGCATCCTTTATCTGAAATGCTTGGGATCACGGTGTTTCAGATTTTTTCAGCTCTTGGAATCTTTGCATATGCATAATGAGGAATCTTGGGACTTGGGGATGGGGATGAAGCCTAAGTCTAAACACAAAATTTATTTATGTTTCGTATACACTGTCAAATTCAAAATAAAATATAGAGAAAAATCTCTAAATTAAATATTTTATTTAGGAATCATCGAATTACATTCAGAGCCTAAACACAGACTGCAGTGATCTTCAGTATGTCTGAAGAACAATGAGAGGTTATGGGTTTTACTGGAGAAATATGTATTGTTTTAAAAGGAAGCTCATGCCTGGCACTAGAGAAGCTTTTGGGAGTTGGCAAGCTCTGATTTGAGTGAAGGTGGTAGGTAAGACTAGCCGAGGAAGGTTGTTTCAGCAGCTACTAGGTAAAATAGTTCTTAGGGTTACAGCAGAGTGTTTCTTCAGCTGGCCCTGTGGAAAATTCAGTTCTTGGAGCAGGTGCTATGTGCCCCAAGTACTTTTGCCTCTGCACCTTGACTGTGATTCTGTTGGGTATGAAAAGAATGATCCAATTTATATAATCAACTTACACAACACCTTATAGCTTAAAGGCAATTTTATATGATATTTTAAATAATTTTGTGAATGAAACAAATGTATATATTGGACCATCAGAAAGCAAAGGTGTCAGTATCTCTCGGTGCTCGAAAGTTTTGGATTTTGTAGCATTTTAGATTTCCAATTTTCAGATTAGCAATGCTCAACCTGTAGAATGTGCTTTAATGCAAGAGCCAAAGTTGGCTTGCTTACTGTATCCCTCTAAAACAGCCAACCCAAGAGAAAGTCTGAATCTGCATGGCAGATATACTTCTTCTCCATTACTTCTTCCCACTGGCAGAGAAGAAAGGAGAACATATATCAGATTACCTCTTATCTAGAGTTCCTCCCAACTGATAACCTGTAGTTGTCCACCAACCACATGATTCATTCCCCTTGGTATGGAGGAATAGAGGCTGAAGTAAGATGCAAGGCGCTCTGTACAGCACTCTCAACAAGATAGGAATAACAGAAAGAGGACAAAGTTTGGTGTGGGGAGTAAGAAGAAGGTCATGAATTCGGAGTTTGAGATACGGCAGTCATTTGGACTTAAAGGTTGTCATTCCAAACTACCTCTTAAGTCATGCCTTTTCTTTTTCATCTGTATAATGAGTGCATTGGTCAATATTAGAGCCACTGACAGGTGTTACAAAATTAAGAAATCTGTGCAGCAAAACAAGAATCTTCCTAGTGAATAGATTTGTGCAGTTGAGGCTTTAAGCAAGACCAGAGGCCATTTGTTGAAGGTGCTAAGAAGAGGATTTCTTAATGAGTCAGAGGTTGGACAGTGACTAGAAGTCTTTTCTACTCTAAAAGTCTGTGATAGAAGCTACTCAATAAATAATCAATGATTTGATAACATACTAATAACATTTTATAACTTATATAAAGACCCACAGCTGCAGTTCTGTTTAAATTAATGGTATACCTGCATGGATGTTATTTGAAGAGTATTCTTCAGGTAAAAGGAATATTAGATTGTTATCTTGGCTCGAAGTTTATGGGAAAATAGAATGAATCATTGATATCAGTTAAACCTTAGTATCAGTTAAACCTTAATTGTTTCTGAGTTTTCTTTTATTTTTCAGTATAAGCCACGTAGAACTGAATGTTATGATGCATTTTATATATGGAGGAACTCTGGACATTCCAGACAAAGCTAATATTGGGTATGTATTACTTTCTAATAATATTAAAAATGAAAGAGTTAGATTCTGCTTTGTTGAGCTGTGTTGTAAAGTGTTAATGAAGTTTTTTTTTCTTTGCTTTTCATAATCTATTTTACTGTATCTTCAGCATGTTTTCAGAACACCTAAAAACAATAAGTCACCTTATTTAGAAGAAAAGGTAATTTATCAACTCACAGTAAGAAGATTGAGAAAGGTCTTTATTAGACTTAAATTTAGAAGAACTTAAAAGTTATGGTTTATAGATCAATAAACTGGTTAAACTTTTATCAAACTTTGAAAATTATTTTACTACTTTTTAAATTTTAGGATGTCTTTTCTAAACAACAAAAGAAAAGAAAAAACACGTTTAAGAATATAGGGGATTTGCCAGGCCACGGTGGCTCACACCTGTAATCCTAGCACTTAGGGAGGCAGAGGTGGGAGGATAGATTGAGCCCAGGAGTTTGAGATCTGCCTGGACACTATAACAAGACCCCATTCTTGAAAAAAAAAAAAAGAATATAGGGCATCCTAAAGACCAACAACTATGTGGGTTTTTAATGTGCTATAGTGAAATGCCATCCAAGCTTCTGAAATCCTACTGGAGAGTGAAATTTAACCTTGCTCTTTTAATTTTCCAGATGTCTTCCATTTTCTTGCTATTCTAACATGAGACACATGAAAGCTACTTTTTTTAATTAAAAAAAATTATTTGATTCCTTTAATTTTAAACTGTTTTTCAGGAGAACATATTGTGAGTCACAGGGTTTAGTACTAAGGTTTTATCCCCTGGCAACCTATATGAAATTTTATTCTTTCAAAGCTTGTAGGCTTCTTAAGTACCTAAAGTATGTGTGGGTATTCAGAAATACTTGCCATATGAAATAAGCAAAAGAAACTGGTCATTGGATGCTGTCTCCAAACTTACGGTTATTTGTAGACATTTTCAATATGGTAAGGCATTACTGAATTGTCCGCCCCCACCCCCGCCAGGAAACTTTTATTATACAAATTTGTTGCAGGGAATTTTGTAACTTTTACAGCCTTTAAAGCAGTTTCTTGGATTTTGTTCTGTATATCAGTGAGCATATGAAGGGAATTTGAGACATCTCCAAATTTATTTCTTGTTCTCTACCGATCAAATCATGTGTCAGTGCTTTCAACTTTTGGCCTTATGCCCTGTTTATAATCCATAAAGGGTACATATTATGTAATGCTGAAAATTAGAATTAAAATCTTTTATTCTTTTTTCTAAACACAGTATATATTATCAAGAAATTGCTATATATTGTGCCTTGATTTTTAAATTGGAGAATTAACAATGCATCTATTTTTATTTTAGTCAGATACTCAATATGGCTGATATGTATGGACTAGAAGGATTAAAAGAAGTAGCAGTCTATATATTAAGAAGAGATTACTGTAATTTCTTTCAGAAGGTAATTATTGAGCCTCAGAAATCTTGTATCCAGTGCTTTGTCATCCATTATTACCTACTAGATTTTTAACTGATAGTAATGGTGCTTTAAATATTTAAAATATTAAGTAAATTTAACTAATGAGAACTCCAGTTGAGAAATAATATATATGGTCTGCTTGCAAAAATCAGAAACTAATTCAAATAATTTTAAGTAAAACAAAATTGATTGGGGGGCGGATATTGAGAGGATGTAAGAGTATTCTGTATAATCAAAGGTGCTCAGAGTTTGGAACTAGGAGGAAGTTAAGAACTAAGGTTACTTTCTCCATTTATCTAAGGGCTACACAGTGCTTTATTTATTCTTATTCCTGAAAGTATACTCCTTCCTTCTACCACCTCTTTTTATAGCAGGGACTTGGGGTGGAATGTATTCTCTCCTACCAGTCTCTTCAAGTGACCTATGGATACTAACTAATTTTAATTTTAGTTACTACGGAGGTAAGTTAAATGTCTGAAGAAAGATCTCATACTATGCATTTCAAAGCCATTCATACATTATTCTTAGATTATCCATTGTTTCGATACATTCTGTAATTATAGGTTATTTTTATCTTATTTATGCTTTTCTATGTTTTAAAATTTTTCTACAAAGAACATGTATTACTTTTATAATCAACAAAAACAAATCTAACTTTTTACATCATATTTCCCTCTTACTGGTGTTTGAAACAATGATATGCATTGTATGAATTCTAATTAGGTGGTTTTAATAATGCTTAAATATAGATTTTTGTTTTGGGTAGGTCTTTTTTGACCTCCCTATAAGTTGTAGCTATGGAAAAAGCCCATGTGCTAAGAGAGAGCCATGAACAACTGGGTTCAGTACCACAACTACTATCAACCCCTCAAGGTTTACTGAGAAATAGTTAAACCCCTCAGCTTCCTTAAACCAACCATTCACTTCAGCCTCTATAAGTAAGGGGTTTGGAGGAAGGAAGGCAGCTGGTGGTGTCCTCAGCTTTGTAGAAAGTGAGGAATACGGGTGAAAGCTTTTTCCTTCTTCATATGTTTCCCTCATATTTCCAGTCAAGTGAAAGTTAGAAGGGGGATCCAAGTGAATCACAAAGATTAAAGCTAGAGAATATCTGCATTGAGGAGATGATGTCTTCTCATCCCCCAGATGAACATTAACTATATCTGTAAAACCATCCCACCCTGGAGCTTCCATCAAAGATGAAGAGAAAGTGGTAAGAAATTTCTTGAGAGAGCTTGGAATATGTCTGACAAGCCAGTGAGAATGTACTTGAATGATGAGATTTCTAAAGAGAGAAGGCTTGCTGGAGAAGCCAACACTAGCCTTGGTGTAAGGGACTACAGTTATTGTCATACAGAGAAAATAGTATGAGGAGTCCACTCTGCACCCTGGTTACACATGGTCCACAGGGGAGAAGGAGGACCTTAATGGTTTCATGAAAGTTAGAGGAGACTGATACAGGGCCAGATGACACCGTGTCTCACGCATCATGAGCCGCTTGAAGAGTTCTTATCCACAGAGAGGCTAAGTTGAAGCCTGATCTGCCACTAAAGGAGCCATTATATCAACGAAAGCCTCCAGCATCTGAATTAGAACAGCTAAGGACGTCTTCCTACTACCATGTTGGCCTCCTCTTAATTACATAAGATGACAGAGCCATAATCTTCTTCCATATGAATTTGACCCAGAAAATGGAGGAGCAGGAGATCAGACCATGCTCTAGTCCCTGTTTCACATCTTCTCAACTATAAATCTAGTCAGTCATGGGGAGGGAAAGATTTAAATCAGATACGATGAAGAGATAGGTGTTAAAATAGTACTGTGCTGAATTTCCGTAACAATAGTATCGAGAAAGTATTGGAATCTGCCTATAGTGTCATTAAGAAATGGGAAAAAGGGGAGATTTGACATAGCATGGTTGAAAGCATTAGTTAGGAAAATAAAAAGTTTCATGTTATTATCTTCTCTGAACTGAGACTCTTCAATAAGCCAGTTAAAGCTTATTTAAGAGGTTTAAAAGTTGTAAAAATAATCTTTTATGAATAGTCTGGACCATTGCCTCAATTTTTTTTTAATATGTGCATGAGTATATGTGGGTTATATGCAGCTTCTTATATTTTACTTTCAATAATTCACTTTATTTTAAAAACACAAAAGACATATTTGTTTATACTATTAATAAAACAACAGAAAATGAAATTTATTTTTAATTATTAGTATGGTATTTTGTTAAAAACGTTTTTTGCTTTATTTCATTTATTTTAATATAGTCTATTTTGCTGTGGTAACAGATATTTGAGAGAACAGTTTCTGATTTTGTTGACCAAATCCTTAAAATTTTTGTTTTATATTTCTTAATACATAATTTTATCAATATAGTTTTGAATATACATAATTTTTAACTTTTAGTTCCTTTTTTTATTTTGAGATGGAGTCTCCCTCTGTCACCCAGGCTGGAATGCAAGTGCCACAATCTCAGCTCACTGTAACTTCTGCCTCTTGGGTTCAAGCGATTCTCCTGCCTCAGCCTCTCAAGTAGCTGGGGCTACAGACACACACCACCACACCCAGCTAATTTTTGTATTTTTAGTAGAGATAGGGTTTCACCATGTTGGTCAGGCTGATCTGGAACTCCTGACCTCAGGTGATGTGCCCACCTTGGCCTCCCAAACTGCTGAGATTATAGGAGTGAGCCATCGTGCCCAACCATAGTTCTTAAATATGCAGTTTTTTTGGTGGTGACTTAAATATCATAAACTTACAATGTTATACAAATATGGGTATAATGCGGTGGGCAGTCAGCCCCAGAACTCCTAGCAAGCTAGCTTCAGTCATTTCATTAGCTTCACAATCCTGCCTTTTACACAATTAAACATTTTGGACTTCATTTATAGGATTTTGGTAGGCTTTAAATTTTTTTCCTGCAATTAAAAATATACTTTAGGCTGGGCGTGGAGGCTCATGTCTATCATTCCAGCACTTTGGGAGGAAGGCTGAGGTAGGAGGATTGCTTGAGCCCAAGAGTTTAAGACTAGCAAGGGCAACAGAGAGAGATCCTGTTTCTTAAAAAAAAAAAAAAAGAAAAGAAAAAATTAGCCAGGCATGGTAGGATGTGCCTGTGCCTGTGGTTCCAACTACTCAGGAGGCTGAGGCAGGAGGATGACTTGAGCCCAGGAGTTTGAGACTGCAGTGAGCTATGGTGGTCGCACCACTGCATTCCAGCCTGGGTGACAGAGCCAAACCCTGTCATTCATACGTGTATACACACACACACACACACACACACACACACATACATACATACATATATACAAACACACACATATGTATATATTTTATATAACTTAAGGTATCTCCAGTTATCTCAAAGGGATCTTGTTTATATTGTTAATATGGAAAGCAAAATATTTACATCAAATTTCTTTTTGTTTGTTTGTTTTTTGAAATCGAGTCTCACTCATTTGGTCACCCAAGCTGGAGTCAAGTGGCACAATCTCAGCTCACTGCAACCTCCACCTGCCTCCAGGTTCAAGCCTCCTAAGTACCAGGGATTACATGCACACACCACCACACCTGGCTAATTTTTGTATTTTTAGTAGAAACAGGGTTTTACCATGTTGGCCAAGCTGGTCTCTAACTCCTGACCTCAGGTAATCCACCTTGCCTCGGCATCCCAAAGTTGGGATTACAGGTTTGAGCCACTGCGCCCAGCCTACATTCAATTTTTTAAATACTAATATAATACTTTTAGGAGAGGGGTATTAGAAAGTCAAATTAATAGCAATTCATAAATAAAGAGTTGGAAAGCCAGGCACGGTGGCTCACACATGTAATTCCAGCACTTTGGGAGGCTAAGGCAGGTGGATCACGAGGTCAGGAGTTCAATACCAGCCTGACCAACATGGTGAAACCCTGTCTCTACTAAAAGTACAAAAATTCACCAGGTATGCTGGTGCACACCTGTAATCCCAGCTACTCAGGAGGCTGAGGCAGGAGACTCTCTTGAACCTTGGAGTTGGAAGTTGCAGTGAGCTGAGATCGTGCCACTGTTCTCCAGCCTGGCAACAGAGTGAGACTCCATCTCAAAAAAAAAAAAAAAAAAAAAAAAAGACTTGGAAATCACTGACTTATCAGGACTATGCAGGAGACATTTCCAAAGAAGACTTTGCTCTTCTCTGAGAGCAGAGATCTTCAGAAGTACACATTTAGAGACTAAATATACAAATTGGCTGTTTGGTGGTCTTTAACACTTAATAAAGAGTTAAAGAGAAACTCTTCAGCCTAATTGGGAAATAAATGTGCTTAGTAATGTAGTCCAAAACATGAAAATACATGGCATGGGCAATACATAGCAAAGATATGTAACAAGAGAAGTGAGTTGTTTTCACTACTTGTGTCTACGTTTTATTTGTTTTCATTTATTACTTTTGTATATATGCTTTTAAAAAATACATTATTTAATTATGATCTAATTTCTCTCTTTTTATCTGAGGTCAATATAGGGCCTCTCATTGCACAATTACTTTAATTTATATTTATACGTTAGGAAGCAGATTAGACCATGTTGTTGTATTGCAATGTGATGTACTAGAAATTATTATACCACTTAAAAAAAAATTTATTTAACCTAAAATAAATTAGAATAAAAATTGTGTGCATTCTGACAGCTAAAAGAGTTCAAATGATATACTATAAAATTAAAGGTTGTTAGTGACACTTGGTTTTAAAAGAATAACAGACTTTTTAAAAAACTTAGAGCATTTTTAGGTTCACAGCAAAATTGAGAGGAAGGTACAGAGATATCCCACATACCCACTTCCTTCTAACATGCATAGCTTCCCCCGTTATCAACATCCTCCACTGGAGTGGTACCTTGGTTACAACTGATGAGCATACAATTATACATGATCTAAAATTCATGGTTTATAATAAAGTTTACTGTTGGTGTCGTACAGTTTATGGGTTTATACAAGTGTGTAATGACATGTATGTACCATTATAGTATCATATGGAGTGTTTTCAGTGCCCTAAAATCTTCTATGCTCTGCCTGCTCATCCTTCCCTCCCCATTAACCCCCAGCAACCACTGCTCTTTTTGCTCTCTCTGTAGTTTGGTTTTTCCAGGGTGTAATATAGTTGCAATCATATAGCACATAGCCTTTTCAGGTTGGCTTCTTCCACTTAATAATAGGCATTTAAGATTCCCCCATATCTTTTCATGGCTTGATAGTGCATTTTGTTTTAAAGCTGAATGTTTCATTGCATGGATGTACTACAGTTTATCCATTCACCTAGTAAAGGACAACATGGTTGCTTCCAAGTTTGGGCAGTTATGAAAAAAGCTGCTATAAAGATCCATGTTTAAGTTTTTGTGTAGAAAGGTATTTTTAAGAAAAAAATTAAGGCTCTGACTGGAGCATGTCTCAGTACCAGCAGAAGTTAATTTCAGATAAAGAATTAAATATAGAAAATAAAATTTGAATTTATCAAATTTTGAGTTGTATGTGTTCTGCAGTTTAGGTATATAAGTTGGATTATCTTTATGAACCAAATATTTTTATCCTCTGTAAACTGAAAAAGAATAAATATGGTGTTTTCCATCAATTTTAGCCTGTTTCCAGAACACTGGTGTCTATACTAGAATGCCTGATTATTGCTCATTCATTTGGAGGGGAAAGTCTTTTTGCTGACTGCATGAAGTAAGTTATCTTAAGTAGTGCTAATACTATTAATTTAGGGATTTTGTTTTTCTATTCTTCTAATTTTGTGGGGAACTTTAGAGTTTGCATATTTTCTTGGCACAATGTAAGTAAGTAGCTTAGTGCTGAACTAGTTTCTCCAATTAAGTAGGGTATTAATTTAGATATTACTAAAGATTCTTGGGATCATTTTATCTTAGCTGAACCATGGTTAATTATGTTAAAATCTGTGCACATGGGTTTAAAATACATGTTTACAGAACAGAGAATATGAAGTTCATTTTAGAGTTCATAAAATTAATAGTGTTAGATCATATATATGTACGGTTATATAATTGGAAACCAAAATATTGACTAGTATAATGAAAAACATCTTAATTTCTTTAATTTGGTATTCTTTGATTTTAACAGGTGGATTGTACAGCATTTTGCAAGGTTTTGGTCTGAGAGAAGCTTTGCAAATATACCTCCTGAGATTCAGAAAAGTTGTCTTAATATGTTGATTCAGTCCTTAGTAAGTATAACCTGAAGACTCTTTTGTGTGTGCCATTAAAAAGTTGATTCAATTTTGTATAATACTTTAAATGATTGAAATATGAATGTAAAATATTATAAAAGCAAAAGTGTGAACCAATTCAGATAACCTAATTCTAAGATTCAGTTCCTTTGAAACTACTCTCCATACCCAATTCATCAGTCAGGGTTCAAACAGAGAAGCAGAACCTATAGGAGGTATACATTGATTCATGAACAAAGCAGACATGGTGCCACAGATGAAGGCTTATGTGTTGGCTCAGCAATATTGACTTCCACTCACCAAGTGAATCTGGATACAACACTGAACCCCTCTCGGTGGTATCATTCTTTGAGAGAATCAGCCACCCACCTGGTGGCAGGTTGATTATATTGGATCACTTCCATCCTGAAAAAGGCAGTGCCTTCTTCTCACTGGAAAAAACATTTGCTTTGGATAGTGATTTGCCTCCCTTGCTCATAATGTTTCTGCTGAAACCACTATCTGTGAACTTACAGATGCCTTATCCATTATCATGATGTTCCACAGAGCATCACTTCTAAATAAGGAACTCACTTACTAGAAAATGAAGTATGGAAATTGGGCTTTGCTCATGGAATTCACTGGTCTTAGAAAGATCCCAATCATCCTGAAGCAGCTGGCTTCAGGAGGAAAGGCCTTTGAAGACTCAGTTAGAATACCAGTTAGGTGGCAATGCCCTGTGGGGCTGGGGCAGTATCCTCCAGGATGTAATACATGCTCTAGATCAGATTTTGATTTATACTGCTATTTCTCCTTCAGTCAGGATTCAAGGGCCTAGAAATCAAAGTTTGGAAATGAGCATGGCACCACACACAATTACTCCTAATGGTTCACTAGCAAAATCTTTGCTTCCTTTTCTCACAACTTTAGGCTCCGCTGATTTATAAGTCTTAATCCCCAAAAGAAAAATGCTTCCACCTTGGGACACAGGTGGAATGATTCTACAAGTAATGATTCTGTTGAACTGGAAGTTGAGACTGCTTTCCTCTAGCCACTGTAAACCCACAGGCAAAGAAGAATTATTGATAGATTGAGCCTATCAAGAGGAAATTGAGTTGCTGCTATACAATGTGGATAATGTAGAGTACTTCTGGAATGCAGTACTCCCAGGTTCTATGAGTAAAATCAATAGAAAGCTGTAAGAACCCAATTTAGGCAGTGCTGATGATGGCCCTGATTTTTAGGAATAAACATTTGGGCCACCCTGACAGATAAGGAACTATGAACAGTGAAGTACTTGCTAAGGGCAAAGGAAATATAGAATGGTTAGTTGAAAAGGGTATGTAAAAATAACAGCTGTACCTACGTGAGGAGTTAGAGAAGTGAACACTGCAGTAGTTCTGATATAAACATTCATATTCCTTCTTAATATATGTTTGTCTATATATTAATCAGCTTTTTCCTCCTGTCTCATTCCCCATCATCTAATAGAAGACGTTAATAATAGTTAACTTTGTATCTATATATTTAAGTTACAAGGTATCAGAGAAAATTGAATCAGTTCGAAGAAGAATGAACATCCCCTAAAGACAAAAAGAGGAACTCATACCTTCTCTTTTAGAAGGAAAGGGTTAGCATGTTTGTTGTGTGGAGGGGTAGTTATATCACATTAGGTGGAAGCATGACTGTTACTGTCTCCATTTGGGAACCAAGTATGGTTTTAAGAGGTATGTATAGTTGCCAAGTTAACAAGAACTTGAATCTGTAACATGTTAGTTTGGCTAGGGTCAACTGTACTTCACAGAATTTCCTTCTATGTTTCTAGTTAGAGTGGCCAAAATAGACAATTTTGTGTGAAATTTGGAGGACAGGAGTGAAACACTCCTTTTACACTAGGAAGGTTGGAACACTACTGCAGTGTTCATTTACACTAGGAAGGTTATTTACTGGCTCACTGCAGCCAGGTCTGTAACTGTTCTTCCTTGCCCTGTACCCTCCTTCCACTTCTCTTACCTCAAGCCAGGTATATGTCTAGATCCATAATGAAAGGCACCAGCATTTCCTGCACCCATTGCATCCAGACTGGAGGCAGTAAGACTGACGTGAGTCCATCCTTGTAAATTCCAGCTGATGCTCTTGCTGTCAGTTTGTTCTCACTCTCGCCAGCATTACATCCATCTTTTTGCTTCTCAACTGCCTGCCCTGTGGAATTCAGACTACACCATTAGATACAAAGGCTGTTTAAGCAGCTCCCACAATTGTGTAAGGTCAACTCCCTGTAACATATTTCTTCATGCAATAAGTCTGCGTTTGATGTCATTGATAGGTTCTTGGAATCTTAGAATCTTGGAATCTAATTTGACTTCAAACAAAACAATGTATAGCAAAACTAATTTTACTGTAAACTAATGGACATGAACAAGAGTTAAGTTCCTATGGCATATTTCTGGTCACGAAAAGATCATCAGCCTTCTAGTAAAGACCCAAAGCACTGCTTATATTGAATGTCAAAATAAATGTGAGCTATACATATATTTCAGAAATATTAATAAAAACAAGGTAAGTATTTACCCAGTTTATGGTGAATCTGTGAGTGGCAGTAGTAGCCATGGTGGGTTAATTCAAGGAATAAATGTTTGCAAAGCAAAAATTGTAAGGAACACCTCCCACCACTATGCAGTTTCAAAACAATCACAAATATGGCAGCCTCACTGAGTGTTTTTATATTGTATCGCTTATTGACATATATTTGTATGATTACCACATACTTTATGAATTTTTACTTTACAGTAATTCATATTCATTTTCCAATATGCTTTTTCTGGTTTCAGTTTTGTGGGTGGCTGGAGCCTGTCCTTGCAGCTAAGAGCCCAAGGTTGGAATCATCCCTGGCCAGGATGCCATTCCAGTGCACGGTGCACTCACAGCACAGAACACTCTTTTATACTGGGACAATGTAGAGATGCCAGTTCTCCTAATGTGCACATCTTTGGGATGTGGGAGGAAACTGGAGTGTCCAGAGAAAATCCATGCAGATGTGGGGAACACATGCAAACTCCACACAGACAATGGCCTGACCAGGAATCCTTTTTTTCCTCATCAACATTATAATAAAACAACAGTAAATAAAATGACATTATTCACAGACCTCCTATGTATATATAAATACCTCCTAGTGGTCCCATGAACCCTGAATGTTAACACCGTATAAGGTTACATAGAAGATACCTAGAAATCTAACTGGGAAAATAAGTACAGGATATCAGCTGGTGAGATACCAATACAAAAAGTCAATGTAAGGCTGAGCATGGTGGCTCATGCCTGTAATCCCAAAACTTTGGGAGTATGAGGTGGGTGGATCACCTGAGGTCAGGAGTTTGATACCAGCCTGGCCAACATGATGAAACTCCATCTCTACTAAAAATACAAGAACTTAGCCAGGCATGGTGGCATATATCTGTAATCTCAGCTACCCAGAGGCCGAGCCAGGAGAATTGCTTGAACCCAGGAGGCGGAGGTTGCAATGAGCCCAGATCATGCCATTACACTCCAACCTGGGCAACAAGAGTGAAACTCTGCCCCGCCCCCCGCCCCCCGCCCCCCCCCAAAAAAAAGTAAATGTAAATCTGTGTTTCAGCTAATGGAGGACTTTGTTGTATTGTTGCTTAGCTTACTGTTTTACATTAGTTTTGTTGGTCAGTGAATAGTTAACAAATTATTGCCCCAGCTATAATTCAGTTCAATAAAAGAGGTGGGTTTATTTACTAATGTAGTAGTAGTACCAGTATTTTTTTAATGATTTTTTTTCAGTAATTTTTGGGGTACAGGTAGCTTTTGGTTAGATGGGTGAGTTCTTTAATAGTGAAGTCTGAGATTTTAGTGTACCCATCACCTGAGCAATGTATACTGTACCCAATATATAGTCTTCTATCCCTCACATCTTTTCCAACCTCTCCCCTTCCTAAATCCCCAAAGTTCATTTTATCATTGTGTATGTTTTTGCATCCTCATGGCTTAGCCCCCACTTATAAGTGAATGGAATATATACGGTATTTGCTTTTCCATTCCTGAGTTACTTTACTTAGAATAATGGCCTCCAGCTCCATGCAAGTTGCTGCAAAAGACATTATTTCATTCTTTTTTTTTTTTTTTTATGGCCCAGTAGTATTACCTGGTGTATATATACCACATTTTCTTTATCTACTCAATACCAATATTTAGTGCATTTTTTTAGACTTCTAAAGCTCAACAAAATACTTTTTTCGAGAAATTTAGCATAAGACAGGTACTATTATCTCTACTTCACATATGAGAAAAGAGAATCAGCTGGGCGTGGTGGCTCATGCCTGTAATCCCAGCACTTTGGGAGGCCGAGGCTGGTGGATCACTTGAGGTCAGGAGTTCAAAACCAGCCTGTCCAATGTGGCAAAACCCCTTCTTTACTTAAAATACAAAATTAGCCGGGCATGGTGGTGCATGCCTGTAATCCCAGCTACTCAGGAGGCTGAGGCAGGAGAATCGCTTGAACCTGGGAGGTGGAGGTTATAGTGAGCCAAGATCATGCCACTGCACTCCAGCCTGGGCAACAAGAGCAAAAATCCATCTTAAAACAAAAAAAAGAGAGAGAGAATCAAAGAGGTAAGTGCTTTGTTCAAGTTCCCAAGACAATAAATTACAAAACCTGATCTTAAAACCAATTGCTACCATCCTAAATATGATAAGTGCTCTATGTGAGCAAAGACTTTTTTTTTTTTTTGATGTGTGGGCCTCGACTTCAAGAAACTCACAAATTGATGGAAGAATAGGCATTTAAACACTAAGTAAAATACAGGTTAGTCTATGATGAGTACAAGCATTGAGTTACATGTCAAGTCTTCTCTACCATTGTAGCCTCAGCCTTAGAACAGTGCTTAGCACATGTTAGCACTCAGTATATATTGTCAAAATAGGTAAGGAAGTGAATTGTATAACTTAGAATTCAGGTGTATACATAGGTTCGCAGAGGTTAAATCTGACTGCAATAATGAGAGAATTGATTTGAGATGAACGTGGTTAGAGGACAATTTAAAAGTAAGTAGGTTAGGGTACTCCTGAAAGACTGAAAATGTGACCAGGGATGTGGAGACTAGGCAGTGTCAGTATTCTGCTGTAACTGGAATGAGAGAAGATGAGTCTGGGGACAGGCTAAGGATAGATTGGGAGGGATTTTGGATGAGTATCTTGTTAATGAGTTTGATTTTTTTTTTCTAGGCAAGTGGTAGGTATGTGATTTTAATTGAAGAATAAGCCCTTCAAACTATGCGTCTCCCAGTGCCATACTCTTTTATTTTGATTTTATAGCTCTAATTAAGTTCTTGTAAGCTTTCTGGTGAATACTTGACATACTTGACTTTTTCTTTCAAGACAGATAAAAAGATGAACATCAGAACAACCAAACATCTCGTTTGATCAATAGCCTCTGACATCATGGTGATTATTCTCAAAATTTGTCTTTTTTTGTGGATAATCAGGTTTTAAGAAAGACTAATCTAACATATTTGTCATATTTTATTATAGAAGTAAAATATATTTATCTTAATTAATGGAAAATAATTTTCTCAAAATTTGAAATATGTTACCCAGAAAGAGCAAGCAGTCTTTTTTTTAACAATAACCCCAAAATGGCCTTTTAGAAAATCTTATGTACATGCAATACTAATAGTGTTATTTTAAAAAATAGTTCCAAATTGTTACATTTTCACAGATTTGGTATTAACTAAAACAATGAGTTGCATTTTTTTTTTGTAAAATTTATTTATCCTTCTCTAAAAATTATTTTCTTTTATGAGTTGCATTTTTTTAAATTTCTTGTGTGTTTGCAGATCTCACAAAGCATTACTTATGACCAATTCTTATTAATATGACTTTTGCCTGTGGAAAGTAATTTATTTTATATACAAATTATATCTGGGCATTCTAGTTCATTGTACTACCTTCTATATATTTTCTTATTCATCCTTTACTTATTTTATTTTTGAAAGAATACTTAACGGAATCTATGCTCTTAACAAATTTTTAAGTGTATAATCAGTTGTTGTCAACTATAGGCACACAGTTGAACAGCAGATCTCTCATCTTTCATAACTGAAACTCAAAGCCCATTGATAGCAACTCCCCATTTTTCCCTTCTGCAGCTCCTGGCAATCACCATTCCATTCTCTGATTCTATCAGTTTGACTTGTAAGGAATCATACAGTATTTGCCCTTCTGTAACTGGCCTATTTCACTTAGGATAATGTCCTCAGCATTCATCCATGTGGTCACACATTACAAAATTTCCTTCTTTTTAAAGAAAGAATAATATTGTACTATATGTATACACCATGTTTTCTTTATCCATTCATTCATTGATGGACACTTAGGTTGCTTCCACATGTTGGCTATTATAAATAGTGCTGCAGTGAACATGGTAGTGCTAATCTTTTTTTGGGATCCTGATTTCAGTTCTTTTGAATGAATGCTGCTGTGTTTTGGATGTTTGTCCTCTCTAAGTCTCATGTTAAAATGTCATCTCCAGTGTTGGAGGTGGGGCCTGGTGGGAGGTATTTGGGTCATCGGGCTGGATCCCTTATGAATGGTTTGGTACCATCCCCATGGTGATGAGTGAGTTCTCACTCTAGTAGTTCACACGAGATCTGGTTGTTTAAAAAGGAGCCTGGCATCTCCCCACTCTGTCTCTTGCTCCTTCTCTCACTATGTGATGTGCCTGTTCCTTCCTTACCTTCCACCATGACTGTAAGCTTCCTGAGGCCCTCACCAGAAGCTGAACAGATATGGGTGCCATGCTTGTACATCCTGCAGGACCATGAGCTAATAAAGCTCTTTTCCTTATAAATTACCTAGCCTGCAGTATTCCCTTTATATCATTGCAAACAGGCTAACACAAATTACCCAGAAGTAGGATTGTTGGATCATATGGTAGTTCTATTTTTAATTTTTTGAGGAACCTCCATACTGTTCGACACAGTGACTGCACCATTTTGCATTGCTGCCAACAGTGTACAAGTACTCCCTATTTTCCACATCCTCACCAAGACTTGTTATCTTTTATTTTTTTGATAATAGCCATCCAAATGGATGTGCAGTGACATCCCCTGGTGGTTTTAATTTGTATTTCCCCAATGATTAATAACACAGAACATCTTTTCATAAACCTGTTGGCCATTTTGAGTCATCTTTGGAGAAATGTATATTCAAGTCTTCAGCCTATTTTTAATTGTGTTATCAGTTTTTTGCTATTAAATTGTAGGAGTTTTTTACATATTTTGGAATTAACTCCTTATTACGTGTATGATTTGCAATATTTCCCCCCATTCTGTAGATTGTCTTTTCAATGTCTTGTTTTCTTTGCTGTATGGAGGCTTTTTGAATTCCACTCATTTATGTTTGCTTTTGTTACTTGTCTTTTTGGTATCATTTCTATGAAATCATTACCAAGACCAATGTCATGAAGCTTTCACCTGTGTTTTCTTCTAGGAGTTTTAGAGTTTCAAGTCTCAGATTGAAGTCTTAAATCCATTTTGAGTTGATTTTTGTGTATGTTGTAGGATAAGAGTAAAATTTTTTTTTTTTTTTTTTTTTTTTTTTTTTTTTTTGAGATGGAGTCTTGCCCTTTCGCCCAGCCTGGAGTGCAGTGGTGCAGTCTTGGCTTACTGCAACCTCTGCCTCCCAGATTCAAGTGACTCTCCTGCCTCAGTCTCCCGAGTAGCTGGGATTACAGGTGTGTGCCACCATACCTGGCTAGTGTATCTTTAGTAGAGACAGGGTTTCACCATGTTGGCCAGGCTGGTCTTGAACTCCTGACCTCGTGATCTGCCCACCTTGGCCTCCCAAAGTGCTGGGATTACAAGTGTGAGCCACCACTTTCAGCCAAATTTTATTATTTTGCTTATGAATATCCAGTTTTCCCAGCACCATTTGTTGAAGATACTTTCCCGACCTATTGTGTATTCTTGACACCTTTACGAAAGAGCAACTGTATGTGTGTGGATGTATTTCTGGGCTCTCTGTTCTGTTCCATTGATCTCTCTGTCTGTAGGCCAGTACCACACTATTTTAGTTACTGTAGCTTTGTTATATATTTCAAAATCAGAAAATCAAAGTCACTCCAACTTTTTCTTCTTTCTCAAGATTGATTTGCCTATTCAGGGTATTTTGTGGTTCCATATGAATCTTAAGAGTTGTGTTTTCTATTTCTATGAAAAATGCAGTCGAGATTTTGATAGAGATTGCATTGTATCCATAGATCACTTTGTGTAGTATGGACATTTTAGCAACATTAAGTCTTCAAACACATGAGTACTGGATGTCTTTCTGTTTGTCTGCTTTAATTTCTTTTTAAAATTTATATCTGTCTGTTTATGAGACAGGGTCTTGCCCTGTTGCCCAGGCTAGAATGCAGTGGCCTGATCATAGCTTACTGCAACTTTGAACTCCTGGTCTCAAGTGATCCTCCTGCCTCAGTCTCCCAAGTAGCTAGGATTACAGGCACAAGCCAATGTGCCCAGCTATGCCTTCTTTAATTTCTTTCATCGATGTTTTGTAGTTTCCAGCATACACATTTTCACCTTCTTAGATAAGTTTATTCCTAAGTGTTTTAGTCTTTGGTGCTATTGTAAATGGGGTTGTTTTTCTAATTTCCTTTTCAATCATTAATGTTGTTAGTTGAAATGCAACCGATTATTATATGTTCATTTTGTATTTTTCATGTTTACTGAATTTGTTTTGACAGTATTTTGGTGGAGTGTTTAGGGTTTGCTATTTATAAGATTATGTTATCTGCAAGCAGGGACAGTTTTACTTCTTCCTTTACAGTTTGTATGCCTTTTATTTCTTTTTCATACCTAATTGCTCTGGTTAGGACTTCCATTCCTATGTTGAATAGAATTAGTGGAGAGAATGAGCATCCTTGCCTTGTTCCTGATATTAACTTAAAGGAAAAGTGTTCAGGGTAAACCTTGAGTGTGATGCTAGAGGGGGGCTTGTGGTCTCTATTATGTTGAGATAATTTACTTCTATTTCTAACTTGTTGAGAGTGTTCAATCATGAAAAGCAATTGAATCTTGTCAAGTACTGTTTCTGCATTTACTGAGATAATCATTTGACTTCTATCCATCCCGTTAATGATGTGGGTCACATTAATTGATTTATATATGTTAAACCATCCTTGCATCCTGGGAATAAATACCACTGGATCATGGCAAATTATCTTTATAATGCACTGTTGAATTTAGTTTGCCAGTGCTTTGTTGAGGATTTTAACATCTATGTTCATCGGGGATATTGGCCTATAATTTTATTTTCTTGTAGTGTTCTTGTGTGGCTTTGGTGTCAGAGTAATGCTGGCCTTCTAAAATGAGGGAAATATTCCCTCTTCAGTTTTTTGGAAGGGTGTGAGAAGGATTGGTATTAGATCTTTTCTTTAACTGGCAGAATTCAGTAATGAGGCTATCAGTAGAATTCAGTGATGAAGCCATCAGTTCCTGGACTTTTCTTTGATGGGAGACTTTTTATTACAACTCAGTCTCCTACTGATTATCAGTCTGTTCAGATTTTCTCTTTCTGCATTATTCAACCTTAGTAGGTTGATGTGTCTAGGAATTTATTCATTTCTTCTAGGTTACCTAGTTTATTGGCTTATAATTGTTTATAACAGGCCCTTATGATCATTTTAATTTGTGTGGCATCTACTGTAATGCCTCCTCTTTCATTTTGGATTGTATAATATTTATTTGCATCTTCTCAGCTTTTTTCTTAGCATAGCTAAAGGATTGTCAATTTTGTTTATCTTTTCAAAAAAACAGCTCTTAGTTTTGTTAATTTTAAAAAATCGGTTTTTTGGCCAGGCACGATGGCTTATGCCTGTAGCCCCAGCATTTTGGGAGGCCGAGGTGGGTGGATTGCGAGGTCAGGAGATTGAGACCATTTTGACCAACACAGTGAAACCCTGTCTCTACTAAAAATACAAAAATTAACTGGGCGTGATGGCACGTGCCTGTAGTCCCAACTACTCGGGAAGCTGAGGCTGGAGAATCACTTGAACCTGGGAGGCGGACGTTGCAGTGAGCCGAGATTGCACTACTGCACTCCAGCCTGGCGACGGAGACTCCATCTCAAAAAAAAAAAAATTATTTTTTTATTCTCTACAAAAAATTCTCTTAAAAAAAATTGTTTTTTTATTCTCTGCTCTAATCTTTATTTTTTTCCTTACTTTTGCTAACTTTGGGCTTAGTTTCTTCTTTTTTTTAGTTCCTTGAGGTATCCTGTAAAGTTTTTTGACATCTTTTTGTTTTTAATGTAGGCATTTATCACTGTAAACTTTCCGCTTAGTCCTGCTTTTGCTGCATCTCATAAGTTTTGGTATGTTGTATTTTTGTTTTTGTTTGTTTCAAGATACCTTCTAATTTATCCTTTGATTTCTTCTTTGACCCACTGGTTTTTCAGAAGTATGTTAATTTCTACAAATTGTGTAATTTCCAGTTTTTCTTCTGCTGTTGATTTCTACTTTTATTCCATTGTGTTTAGAAAAGGTACTTGGTATGATTTCAGTTGACTTACTTTGTGACCTAATGTTCTGGAGAACATTTTGTGGGTTTTTTTTTTTTTTTTTTTGAGACGGAGTGTTGCGCTGTCACCAGGCTGGAGTGCAGTGGCGCAATCTCAGCTCACTGCAACCTCCTCCTCCTGGGTTCAAGCGATTCTTCCACCTCAGCCTGCCGAGTAGCTGGGGCCACAAGCACATGCCACCATGCCCGGCTAATTTTTTTTTTTGTATTATTATTAGAGACAGGGTTTCACTGTGTTGACCAGGATGGTCTTGATCTGTTGACCTCGTGATCTGCCCACCTCGGCCTCCCAAAAGTGCTGGAATTACAGGCGTGAGCCACCGCGCCCAGCCCATTTTGTGTACGTTTAAGAAGAGTGTATATTCTGCCCCTGTTCGTTGGAATGTTCTGTATAGCTATGTTAGGTCCATTTGGTGTGTGTGTTTTTTTTTTTTTTGGAAGTGTTTTTGAAGTCTAGTAGTTCTTCATTGATTTTCTGTCTGATCTATTCATTATTCGTACTTATTTATTTTGTTGACTGGAGTTCAGTGGCATGATCATAGCTCACTACAGCCTCAAACTCCTGGGCTCAAGTGATCCTTCTGCCTTAGCCTCCCAAGTAGCTGGGGCCACAGGCACATGCCACCATGCCCAGCTAATTTTTTTGTCTTTTTTTAGTAGAGATGGGGTTTCACTGTGTTGGCCAGGATGGTCTCGATCTCTTGACC
>CAUYQU010008679.1:0-16662 GCA_963574635.1 Cheracebus regulus | reverse complement strand
TCCATTGTTAAGCACAATTATTGGCATAAAAGAGGTTTTTAATACCCATTTTTAGACTGCATTCTAGCCTGGGCAATAAAACAAGAATCCCATTCTCTCTCCCTCTTTCTCTTCCTCTTTCTTTCTGTCTTTCATTCTTTTTTCTTTCTTTCTTTTGCTGTTTCTCTCTTTCTCCGTTTCTCTCTTTTTCTAAAATAAAATAAAATAAAATAAAAAAAGAAATCCACCCAGAACTGAATTTCTTACTTTGCCTAGTTTCTGCCATGCTTTTCGTGGAGAAATTTCCAACAACTACTAACAAATGGTTACATTCATTCATTTGATTTTCACATTCATTCTTTGTCCCAATACTAAGAGATAGCCCTCTGCTCTTAGTTGTTTAGTAGCTCTTCACTGCTGACCAAGTAGTGTCCAGGCATTTTAACCACATTCAAGGGTTATCTCCACAATGTATCTGTCCTGTTTCCTCCCCATTCATTGCTTCATGCCCCTTTCACACCTGTCCACCTGGATGAATCACTGTTGGATTGTGCAGGAAGAGGCGAAGACTCTGTACAATTACAGAGGGTGCTGTTCACATGGTGCACAAGACAGTAGCCCTGGATTAGGGCACAGGCTCAGATTCGAATTCAATTCTAAGGTTCACCACTTACTTTGTGGGTAACTCCAGGCAAGTTTCCTAACTATTGTCAGTGTCTTCATCTGTAAAGTAGTGCTAATAACATTGATGTAATATATAGGGATGTTGCAGGAATTAAGGGAGAATTTGAGGGAGTGTGTTTACCAAGGTGATTGACCCTGAATCAAGCACTCAATAACTAATAATGATGATAATAATTCTAGAGAACTAAGGGCTTGGAATGACTTACTTTTAGAACAGATAAGAAAATTTTCCATGTTTCCAATAGTATCATATTTTAAGATCTCCATTTAGAGGCTATCGAGAAGCTTAGGGGAAACAGAGGCCACCATTTCGAACAGTTCAACACACCTGTACAGGCTCCTTGAATGATTGCAAAGGTGGCAGATAGTGGTGCTGATATCAGGGTTGGTTCTACTGTCTTTATCTGGATTCATAGAATCCAGAAACTTTATCTAAAGTAAAGTTTTTTCAACACTCTTTAACCCAGAATGTTAAAGACAAAAACCTTGTATTTACATTTAATATGATTTGAAACTTCAAAATATATTTGATAGTATGAATAAAAGCATTTATGATGCTGAATATATACTTTAGAAACATTACATGTTCTCCCCTCCTCTAGCTACCCTGCTCCGGCCCTGTTCAAGACTGTTATCATTCTCCTCCCAAGGAGAGTCACTGCCTTAGAGAGAAGGGGAAATGGGCTGGTCCAGGTTTCTAATAGCGCTCTTCCAGTTCTAAGAGTTTGTGATTTGGAGACCAACTGCCCAAACCCTGGAGATCCAAGCCTTCTCCAAACAAGAAAGAAGTTCCTGTGCAAAGAAACATGAGAGATGAGGTAGAAACAGAAGTTTGGATCTGGGAATGTCACCCTAAGAATTAGGGGCTACTCTTTTTTTAAGAGGAATAATATGCAACTCTTGTTGTAGGAGGATAACACTTCACTTGATGATTTTCTTTCTCTGGGATGTTGAAGCTAATAGAAAAAGATCATGACATTCATGTAACTCCCTGAAGATTTTGAAGACTTCTTTCTTAGAGATCCTTAAGAAAGCAATACATACCCACCTGCTTGCAATAGTTTTAGTTCTATTAGATAACATTAATAGTTATCTCTAATAGTTAAGTAACTATGGAATATGGGTATGAAATCCTGACTTTTGGGGATTTCTTTGATATCTGTACTATAAGTCTAAAAAAGGCCAAGAAAACTTTTAACAGGATCATGAGTCTGGGCCTTTTGTTCTGTCTCTAGCCAGCTGTGTCATATTGATCAAATATTTTAGCCCCTCTGAACATCAGTTTCTGCCCTATGAGACAAAGAATTAGGCCAGATGATATCTAATGCTCTTTAGAACTTAAACTCTAGAGTTTGAATTCAGAATTTGAATTCTCAGAGTTTGAATCCCAGCTGCATTGTTTATATGATCTACAACAAGTTACTAAGTCTTTCTAAGCCTGCCTTTGCCAGTCTATCAAATGAGGATAATACTTCCTTCTAGGTAGGGTTGTTGTGATCAATAAAAGTCATCTATTACTATTATAATCTTCTGATACTTAATGTATAAGGTGCATTGTAAGTAATACTGAATCCAAAATAACCTACATACACTACCCCCTTACTATACGCCTTCACCCTGGCCTCAGGGGTTTGCCTTCTATAGGGCGAGGGTTACATTATGGGTTTTGCTGTTGCTGTGTCCTATATATTATGGCATAAAGTGTTATCTTCTTCATTCCTTTCAGATAATGATTTCAGCCTGGTTATCACAGCTGGGCAGTGCCCCCAGAGATGAAGCAGCTTTAGTCCTAGCTACAAATTAGGGGAGAATCTTTTAAAGTGGGAGAGGAGGATCTGTAAGCTACTTTTCATACACAAGACTTAGAGAGAGGGCCAGGCATGGTGGCTCATACCTGTAATCTCAGCATTTTGGGAAGCCAAGTCAGGAGGATCACTTGAAGCCAGGAGTTCAGGACCAGCCTGGGCTTTGCTGACCCATCTCATTCATTCATTCATAAATAAATAAATAATAAATAGCAAAAAAGACTTAGAGAGAAAGGACCCCACTCAGGTATAATAAGGTAGGACTCCAATCCAGAACACCCAATCCCCACCCCTTCTAGATGTGTTGCTAGAAGTAGAGAAAGCGCTCTGCTTTCTATACAACACAGCTTTTTTGTTTTTTGCTTTCTGTTTGATTTTTGTAACAGCTTTATTGAGATATAATTCACATACTGTATAATACATACATTTAAAGTATACAGTTCAGTGGTTTTTTTCATATATTTACAGACTTGTATGATCATCACAGTAATCAATTTTAGGATATGTTCACCACCCCAGAAAGAAACCACATGCCCAATAGCAGTCAATCCCCATTCCTTCCTAACCCAAGCCCCTGGAAAACACTGATCTCATTTCTATCCCAATGGATTTGCCTATTCTGGATATTTTGTATAAATAGAATCACACGGTATGTGGCCTTTTGTATCTGGCATTGTTCACTTAAGATAGTGTTTTCAAGGTTCATCAGCATTGTAGCACTAATAAGTACTTCATTTCTTTTACGGCTGAATAATATTTCATTATGTGTATATACCATATATTCTTTGTTGGTAAAAATAATGATGGACATTTGAATGGGGTGTACTTTTTGGCTATTACAAGTAGTACTGCTATGAAATTGAAGTAAAAATGTTTGTGTGAGCATATGTTTCCCTTGGGTATGCACCTAGGAGTTGAATTGCTGGGTCATATAACTCAATGTTTACCATTTTGAGGAGTTGCCAAACTGCTCCAAAGTGGCTGCACCATTTGACGTTCCCACCAAGAATGTATGAGGGTTCTGATTTATCCACATTCCTGTCAACACTTGCTAGTCTCTCTTTTTTATTACAGCCCTCCGAGTAGGTATGAAGTGATATCTCATGGTTTTGATTTCATTTTCCTAAATAGCTAATGATGTTGAGTATCTTTCATGTGCTTATATTTGTATATCTTGTTTGGGTAAATCTCTGTTTAAATATTTTCTGGCAATATTTCTGAAAATGAAGCATGGCATTAAGATATAATCTCATTCTTTATAGCTTGACTGTTGTCATTCTAAGTCTTTGAATATGAATGTATATGCTAGATAGGGGAAGTAAGAGCCGACTTCCGAGTATGGACAAGAAGAGAAGGATCAGCACTTAGGGTTCCCACTCTGTCTGGGATTATGTGTATAAACAGGGTAGAGAGAAAATCAGTTTTTTTTTCTGAATATGTTTTCATTCTCAACAGAAAAAGTCTGGACTGGAAGGTAGAAGATCTAGGCTCAATTCCTGCTTCTACTTGGCAACTACAAATAAGTTGCTTAGTAGGTAATTAGCTTCTTTGAACCTTTCTTTTCACCCTCCCCTTTTCAGTTATCTTTCCTTTTTTAAGTAGAAGTATAATTTACATACAATAGAATTTGCCCTTTTTGCCATGAAGTTTGAATTTTGACAATGCATACAGTTGTGTAATGATCACCACAATCAGGATAGAGAATATCACTACAAAGGGATGATACTGATCCCATTGTAGCTCATATGAATGAACTTTTTCATTCCAGAAGTTCCTTTTGCTTCCTTTGTAGTCCTTCCTCCCCTACCTCAAACCTCTGGGATCTGATTCTGCTTTTTACCCTTTTGCCTTTTCCAGAATGTAGTGGAAATAAAATCTTACAGTAGGTAGTCTTTTGAGCCTGGCTTTCTTAATTTAGAATGATGCACTAGAAATCCCTTGGCTAAGTGTGGTGGTGCACACCTGTTAATCCCAGCACTTTGGGAGGCCAAGGTGAGAGTATCACTTGAGCTCAGGAGTTCAAGACCAGCCTGGGCAAAACCTCCTGTTGAAACCTCTTGCCTACAAAAAAATACAAAAACTATCTGGACATGGTGTCATGTACCTGTAGTCCAGCTACATAAGAGGCTGAGGTAGGAGGACCGCTTGAGCCCAGGAGGTTGAGGCTGCAGTGAGCCAAAATTACACCACTGTGCTCCATCCTGGGTGACAGTGAGACTCTGTCTCAAAAAAAAAAGAAAAAGAAAAAAGAAATCCCTCAATGTTACTGTATGTATCAATAATTTGTTCTGTGTGGCATTCCATTGTATGAATCTACCATAGTTTATTTATCTATTTGCCAGTTGAAGGACATTTATTTTCAGCTTTTATGTCATTAATGGACCACTAAAAACATTCTCAATAGGTGAATGTAAGTTTTTCCTTGGGTAGATACTAAATTATTTTATGAAATGTTATGCAAAGTGGCTGTGTCATTTGGCATTCACAGCAACAATGTGGGAACATTCCAGTTGCTCCACAACCCCACCAACCCTTGTCATAAATATCAGTTTCTTCATTTGTAATGGGACAGCAGACCCTACCCTACCATTCACTCAGGATTATTGTAAAGATAGAAATAGAAGTGAAGCAGTATAGCAGGGGCACTTTGTGAACTATAAAGTGCTATGCTATACCCAAGTAAGAAATGCTGCCACTTAAGATGAGGGAGATCATGCCCACTTCCATGCAAACCTTGTTTCCCACATGAGCTAAATGTTTCATTTTTTCCCCCTACATCTTGGCAAAGTGAGTTATAACAAGTCTTAGACAGCAAGAAGTTTTGCCTTCTTGCTTCTAGATGCATTCTGGAGTTTGTTTTGGCTCCAGTTTTTGAACTTTTCATAGAAATGGATACATGACCAAGATGTGAATCATCAAGCATGAATCAGTTTTGTAAAGAAAAATGACCCTGTGTGATAGAAGTCAGCAGGAATGGAGTCAGCATGACAGGCAGTGTGACGTGCTGTGGGAGAAATAAAGACAGCCCTAACCAGTCAGTGTTCCCAGGGTAAGGCACCAAGAATGCGCAGCAGCGGAGGACTAATATGCTCCACCGTGGGGAGTGTGGGAGGGTTGGTAAGAAAACTGACAAAGTACTAATTTCCACGTTTTTCAAATTTGAAAATCACTTTTTTTTCCATGTTAGAAACAAAAAGTTGTAAGAAATGAGACAAAAGTTACCTCCTTAACATCAGAATGGACTAATTCTTAATATGTTACAAAGATGGTTACATGTAGAAATATCTATAGATACACATATACACACAGGTTAGTATAACACATATATTCCCTTGCTCTGTCATAAGGGAGGGCATAGAAACAACTGACATCTCAGTAACAAAGAAACCTCATACCCAGATCTCGTTTTTTTAGAACCATTCTCCAGTTAAAAGGAACCACAGCTGCTTGCAGAAATGGCTGATTATAGGACTGAGGCAGAAGATATACAGGCTGAGCCTGGAGCTTCTGGTAATGCCAGACAGGAAGGAGATACTCAAACAGAAACACAGTAATGGGGTGTGTCAAAGAGACAAGCCAACTGAAAGAACTCCCACAGCCAAAGCCGGAGCAACTTGCACGACAAAGTAAAAGAGGAATATATTATAACCAAAAGTATAAAATAAATATTCTTGACTCTGTACTGATATGATTGAATAAATAAATGGGAGAGAATAAATGAAAGATAATAGACAAATCTGTGCAAAAGAATTCCAAATAACTGATAAATACTCTACCCTCTAGGAGGTGGAGCCTAACTCCCTACTCCTTAAAGTATGAGCTATGCCTACTGACTTCCTTCCAAGAAGTACAGTCAGGAAAGGGAGTAAAAATGAGTAACTTTACAGTGAAGAAAGCTGAGAAATACTTCCTCAGCCAAGTGATCAAGGTCAACATCAACAGGGACCGTCCTGTTGATTTGATAGTGTGTACCCTAGATATGATGTGATGGGAACTGCACTTGACCTCCGTGGTCTTCCTCCCACAAAACCTTAAACTAGTCTAACCATGAGAAAAATATTAGTCAAATCCCAAGTTAAGGGCATTCTATAAAATATATGACCAGTAATTCTCAGAAATGTCAAGGTCATTAAAAATAAGGCAAATCTGAGAAGCTGTGACAGCCAAGAGGAGCCTTGAGAGGCATGATGACTGAAGGTAATATGATTTTCTGGCTGGGATCCAGAATAAGGGCATTATGTAAAAACTGAGACATAACCAATAAAGTTAGTTTAATTCACAATCACGCATCAATATTATTTTATTAATTGTGACAAATGTATCATGCTAACGTAAGACGTTAATGCATGGGGACTTGGATGCCAGGAATATGGGAATTCTCCATACTATTCTTGCTATTTTTCTGTAAATCTAAAAATATTCTAAAATAAGAAGTTTACCTTTTTAAAAAGGTATCTCCTTTGACAAAATAAAGAGATATAGAATGACCTAAAATGTAATTGTTTATTTAGAACCCTTTGCCCCACTGAAAAATATTATCTGAATTTTTTTCAGAGAATTTCAGTTTAATCTTGATGAAATTTTTAACATGTTGTTTTAAAGGCTATGTAACAATGAATTATGTGAGTCCCAAGTGAAACATTTATTACAATTTTTAAATTTATGTTCATTGAGATATCCAGTGAAAAAGATTATCATATTTTGGGACATTTCCTTTCTAAGACTTAAAAAAATATGGAAAAAGAATTTGGTAAAAAAAATTAAAATCTAGAAGATAATCATTCAAAATATCAGACACAAAATCAGAGGCCACTCTTTCCGCCAAGTTAAAGACAAAATCCAGCTTGGTTTTAGGGTATTTTTGTTGTTATAGTGGTTGTTAGTTTGTTTTGCTTTTCAAATTAACAAATAAGAGCAAGGATACAAATAGGATCAACTTACAGATGTTATAGAACAGTATTCATTTAATGTGACTGCCACATGTAGAACAGGTCTACATGGTAAGTGTCTGGACCACCTAGCTCCATCAGTTAAGATATTTTACACAAAGGAAAATTCCCATATACCTTTTATCAACTTTATTCCTGACTGCAATTACCCTTCCCTCTCCCCACCCCTACAATATAATAGTGATGCTTTTAAAGGATATGTAGCAGTTTATTCTTTCATTGCTTTCTAGTGAGCTTCCTGTAACAGAGAGTTTCTGGCAAGTTGTTTTCACATTCAGACCCAGATTATTGTCTATAACAAAACTGAGCCAAGAACTTTACCACCACCCCACCCCCATAGAAGCTGACGCTCCCCCACCTCCTAATTCACAAGGCTCAGGGCTGCCAACCACATTTGTCAGGGTTTCTTCTCCTTGAGCTGTGCCTAGGATCTTTCCCCATTATTACTCTCCAGAGTCACATTATCACGTTGTATGCTCAGTTGGCCATTTACGTCTTGATGACTATATAAGGAAACCTTGGCCCCTTGGCTGCAAGGTGTGTAAGTACTGCAGAGTTAGACAGTGATCAGATGCAGAGTTTATTCATTGATTTGATTCATCCTGACCTAAGTGTGGCTCATCACAGTTTCATTCTGAAAACTGATATCTCTGCAGCTGCTTCAACCCCAGGAGTTAAGAATGTCCTCTGCTAAAAGTACCCAGCACCTATTTAGTACCTCTGTAACTACTGTGTCCTCTCGGGTTTTTCTTTATGATTCCTTCCTAGTTGGTTATTTAATTGGTTACATAAAATAGTTATTGTCTGACTTCAATAGTTGCTGTAAGCTGACTTAGGTGATAATAGCTACAATTAGTTGAACACTTCTTCTGCAAGCCAGCACGGTGCTATGTGCCTCACGCCGTATGTGAAGTCTTTTTAAATATTCTGCCCAGTCCTTGGGTCATTCTCATTTTACTGGACTTAGAAAATTTAGAACTTAGAAAACATATCTGAGTTCTGGTAAATAGGAGAGCTAGAATTCAGGGAAGTCTCTGTGCCTCCAAAACCCCTATACACAGCGGTGCTTTGGATGCATCATGGCTCTGTCACACTCTGCTACCAAAGTGACCCCCTCCTCCATGGCACTTATGAACCCCTATCAGACCACCCTGAATATTTATCCAAGTTAGCATTCCTGGACCCATCTTTACATTTGCTACATATTTCCTTGCAAAGAAGCATAAAGGTCCAAACAAGAACTTTTACTTCATATTCATGTTTTAAGCAGAAATTACTGGTTTAAAATCCAGTTGATCACACTTGGTTTGAGACTGTAAACTACCAGTTTGTAAACTTTCAAATGTAAGTTTTTCAGCTTGCATTAAACTCAATGTTTTTTTTCTTTTTGATGACCTCACACTTCTCAACAAAAATGCAATACTCAGGAACACCTTCCTTCCCAAAGATATTTCATCCACGTCCCCATAATTATATCTGAAGTCCTGAATAGATTTGATAGGTTGCTGGAGTTGAACCTACATAAGCAGAAATGAAAAGAGGTGAGAACATCTCTCTCCTTCCTGGACCCTGCCGGCCTTGTGCATTGAGGATGATGGAGAAAAGAGCAAACAGGCCATAGACTTGGCTTCCTTTCCAAAGAGCAGGACATAAAGGAAACGTGCTGAGTGAATATCCACAACCTGTGAAAGCAGAAGAAATATTAGTCTCTAATTTGAAACAGCATCATGTATTGGAAAGGGCAGGAACCCTCAAGTTTTAGTCTGAAAATTTCTCCTAACTAGTTGTTTGTGGCTGATAGTAAAGGCAACCTCTTGGGGCCTTATTTTCCTTACCTATAAATTGTAAAATGTCAGCACTGGACTCTTTGTTAATACATTTATTTGTCTCTTCCTATTTGCAAAAAAAAAAATTTTTTTTAAAGCATTTGAGGACGATTTTTTAAATAGTAGAATAAAAAAGCTAGAATAATGCCATAAAGAATGCCTAGGCAAAGGAAACAGATGCTTCCATTGACTAAAGAGTTGGGCAGAGTTTTCTGGCAGCCTAGGCAAAAAGGGTGATATGATAGATTATATCATTCTCATTATCTGAAAAAGAAAAAAAGTTGGTAGGGGGCAGGGAAATGAAGATGAAGGAGAGAAAGAAGGCAAAAAAGCAGCAGCACACCAAATCATCAGAAACTCCAAGCTACCTTCTAGAACTCTGGAAGGAATTAGAAAAGGATATGTCCTGTACAAAACGATGGTGTCTTCAAGAGCAGTTTCAAGGGCAGAAACATTGAAAAAACCAATCTCCTTTTGCCATATTTTATATTGCTCCTTAATAAAAAGATGTAATTACAAAGCATGACTCTCTAAAGATATGATATGGGGAGCTAAAGTAATCCAGGCCAGGTATGTTGCTCACTGACAGTCTTACTTCTCATAAAATAAAGCTTAGAAAATCTAAGGACTAAAAATAAAAATAAAAAAAGGAAAGAAAATCTAAGGAATGAACACCGGCATGAACTTTAGGACATTTTTCTTGAATATCAATTGCCTTAGCCAAGCTTTTGACAAGTGTGACATGTTACAGACAGTTGAAAATTGAGATTCCTTGCAAGTCCTTTAATACGTAAAAATAATCTGGGTTTACAAAAGTTCTTCCTTCCACCACCTTTCCATTCCACAGGGGATTCTCAGCTGTCTAACTGCAGAGAGGGCCAAGAAATTGTATTATTATGGTAATAATAATGGGGGAAGAAGGGAGAGGGAGGGGATTTCATTTCCTCCTGTAGAGAATGTTATAAGGTTGGATCTTTGTTTTACAAGCACATATTACTTTCAATATTAAAGATTAAACCAAAGACTGGTGGAGGTTGGGAGGAAGAGAGAGAATGAAAATGAAGTCCAGTAGCATGTGAATAAAAGAAAGTTATGCACATGAAGCCATGGGGGCAGCCTTGTCACTTAGACATTACTCTACAAATATTTGTTGAATGACTGAATAAATGGAACACAGAAAAGAGGACCAGCTGGCAAGAGTCTGAAGGCAGAATTTGCCAACTGGCCACCTCAAGTAGGAAACAAATATACTGTGGCTTCTTTAAAACACTTTGTTGCATTCACAGCAACATCCTAATGCCCTTTCCAGGATGAGCAGCCCCAAAATGCATCTGCAGATTTTGGTTCATCTGTTCCTTTGTCAACTAGAATTATGTGTCAGAGGCAGCCTGCCAAAAACCACTCTTTTGATCCAGGATAATTGGAATTGAGCTCTTCCCCATGTCGTCAGTTGGCCAGCACTTTTGGTTGCTTCTTGAAGGCTCTCCTGGAATATTCTTCATTTGCTCTTTCAGTCATTCTTCTAGAAATATTGACTGAGTGCCCAGTGTATGCCAGGCACTGTTCTAGGCCCTAGGGATCCACCAATGAAAAACCAAAAATTTCTACCCACATGGAGCTTCCATTGCAGTTAAATGGAGACAGATAAAATAAATATATGGTATGATAAGTGCCAGGGAGAACAATAAACCAGGGAAGAGGGATGGGAAGTATTGGGGAGGGGTAGTTCTTGCGACCTCAAGTAGAGTGATGAGGGAAAGCCTTACTGAGAAGCTGGTATTTGAGTAAAGAAGGGAGGATTGAGGGAATGAGCTATCTGGACATGCGAAGGAAGAACATTCCAGGCAGAGGGAACTGTAAGTGCAGGTGCCCTGTATAAAGCGGGCCTGGCATATTCAGGGAACAGGAAGAGGGTCAGTGTGGCTGAGGTTGCAGTAAGCTGTGGGGAACATGAAAGGAAGTGGCAGGAGAGGAGGTCAGAGGACCCAATCTGTAGACTTTGTAGGTCACTGTAAGTGCTTCCTATTTTACCCAGAATGGTATGGGAGGTCATGGAGAGTTGTGATCAAACTGCATGTGTTCTTTTCTGACTTGTCTCTGTTACTCAGCCCAAATGATATGTGTAGCCGTGGTTGATTCTCTTCCATTGCTCTATCTTATTCTGTTGGGTACAGTTTGGCCCTGTGGGTGGTTTTGGCCATGCATCAACCATGGACAGTGGACAAATCTATATGGCCAAACATTTGAAACTGCTGTTAGCAAACAGCAAAGTAGTTGGTAAAGCCTGTCTTCTCTTGTTTAGGGCTTGAGGGGTTGGAACAGGCCAGCAATGTTGACATGCTGCTCTGAGGAGCCCTAGGAAATATTCCTTGAACCTCATTTTTTTCCCAGCCTCTCTATTCCAGAGCAGCTCTTAATCAGTGTTGTGCTGAAAGTGTCCCCATAAAGCCTTCAGGCACCCAAATTTGAAACCATTCAAATAAGAGACCTCCAAAGTCCTTTGTAACTTTAATGTACAGCTGTCACATACATATACAAACATACACACACAATATTTTTAACATGTTTTGATGTTTACATTTTCATTGGTAAATGCTTTAATAAAAGGCTGAATTTACTTTCACAATTATAAATTTATTAACCATTGTATGTAGCTCAAATGTAAGACACTAGTGAACCATTTACAAAGGACAAGCAGCTTTCCCATCTTCCATTTCCTCTTCCCTTTGTTTCCCAGCATGGAGGGCAGACCTGGCTCATGTCAGGAGGGGCATGGGAACCGCACAGAAGCATATTAGTGACATGTCAGGGGCATGCCCCCAGCACACAAGGATGCAGAGTGGAAAAAGGGACACACAGCTGGGAGACAAAAGGGAAGGCCCAAATGGTTGGGACATTGGTTACTCTGAGCAGATAACTAAATTGATGAGTAAATAAGCAAATATATTTAGGATAACTATACAAAAACCAGGTTCTCACTGTTGGAAATAATACACAGAAAGGAAGAAGGCTAGAAAGAACTTTGAGGTGTTAAATTTGAAATGTAGATTTTATTATGAATGTATGCTTTTATAACATATATACACAGATAAGGGAATCGTTATATGTGTGTATGTGTGTATAGATTTTTTTTTCAAGTTCTGTCTGCTTAGGAAAACTCAAAGCAATGGCACTCCAGTAGCAATGAGCACATTAAGCACACAGATATTGGATTCTAAATACCATTCTTTACTAAAAAGAAACCAGGGCTTCTTAGAGAAAATGTCTGATCCCATGATTGGGGCAGAGAAAATTAAAGATAAATCTGAAGCATCTTATTATGCCAGAAACCAGGGAAATATTCCAATGATGATGGAAACATATCAAAAGGACCAGGTGCCACTTTGGGATCATTTGAGCTTCAAAATAAATAGAGTAATGGATTCCAGTATAATGAAAAAATATATAATCCATTTGACTGTGCCAGTTTAAATGAATATGTGACTAAATAAATGGAAGGGAAAGGAAAGTTCTTATCAAAGAATGAAACTAATAAATATAGAAATAATGAAGGAACTATAAATCACCATTTGGTAGCTGTCATAGAAGTGGCAATTCCAGTGGTATTTGTCAATGAAAGCAGGTAATAGAGGGTATATGAGGAGTAGGATATTGGTGCATTCCTGGAATAGGGCCTCACAAATACTAATAAATTATCAGAGAGGAAATGGTAACTGTGTGGCAGAGACACCTGGCAGACACCAACCTGACCAGGTGATCAAGATTGATATCACCAGTGATGCAAACCCTCCACATCATGTACCCTCTGGGTGATGCACCAAGCAGAGCCCAGCTTCATTCTGTGTATTTCTGCCAGGACAGCATCACCTAAGTCTGGTCATGAAACATCAGACAGACCCAGGCTAAGAGCCATCTTACAGAATGTCAGACCTGTAAATCTGAAATTACATAAGGACATGGAAGACAGGGAACAATAGGGGAACTATTCCAGATTGGAAGACACAGAAGAGAACAAAATGCAAAGTGTGGTCCTCTGACAAGCACATCAGTGTCATCTGGGAATTTATTGAAACTGCAGAACCTTCTGCTCCTACCCCACCCACTGAATTATAATCTGCATTTTAATAAGATCCCCATGTACAATAAAGGTTGTAAATACCCAGGGCCTTAGATCAATGATTCTCAAATTCAAGCCTTTATTAGAATCACTTAGGAAAACTTTATGTAAGGACTGATTCCTATTCCCCTTCCCAGGTCTACTGAATTAGACAGTAAACTGTGGAGTCTACAATGGGATATTTTGAAGAAACTCTCCCAGGTGGTTCTGAAACCAAGTTACATTTAAGAATCACTGGGCTAATGTGCAGAAAGCAGAAACTGGACCTCTTCCTGTTACCTTACACTAAAATCAACTCCAGATGGATTAAAGACTTAAATATAAGACCTAACACCATAAAAATCCTAGAAGAAAATCTAGGCAAAACCATTCAGGACATAGGTGTAGGCAAGGACTTCATGACCAAAACACCAAAAGCATTGGCAACAAAAGCCAAAATAGACAAATGGGACCTAATAAAACTCCACAGCTTCTGCACGGCAAAAGAAACAGTCATTAGAGTGAATCGGCAACCAACACAATGGGAAAAAATGTTTGCAATCTACCCGTCTGACAAAGGGCTGATATCCAGAATCTACAAAGAACTAAAACAGATTTACAAGAAAAGAACAAACAAGCCTATTCAAAAGTGGGTGAAGGATATGAACAGGCACTTTACAAAAGAAGACATAGATGAGGCCAATAAACATATGAAAAAATGCTCATCATCACTGGTCATAAGAGAAATGCAAATCAAAACTACATTGAGATACCATCTTACACCAGTTAGAATGGTGATCATTAAAAAATCTGGAGACAACAGATGCTGGAGAGGATGTGGAGAAATAGGAACACTTTTACACTGTTGGTGGGAGTGTAAACTAGTTCAACCATTGTGAAGGACAGTGTGGCAATTCCTCAAGGACCTAGAAATAGAAATTCCATTTAACCCAGCAATCCCATAAGTGGGTATATATTCAAAGGATTATAAATCGTTCTACTATAAGGACACATGCACACGAATGTTCATTGCAGCACAGTTTACAATAGCAAAGACCTGGAACCAACCCAAATTCCCATCAGTGATAGACTGGACAGGGAAAATGTGGCACATATACACCATGGAATATTATGCATCCATCAAAAACGATGAGTTCGTGTCCTTTGTAGGGACATGGATGAACCTGGAAACCATCATTCTCAGCAAACTGACACAAGAACACAAAATCAAACACCGCATGTTCTCACTCATAGGCAGGTATTGAACAGTGAGAACACATGGACACAGGGAGGGGAGCACTACACACTGGGGTCTGTTGAGGGGAACTAGGGGAGGGACAGCGGGGGGTGGGGAGTTGGGGAGAGATAGCATGGGGAGAAATGCCAGCTATAGGTGAAGGGGAGGAAGGCAGCAAATCACACTGCCATGTGTGTACCTATGCAACAATCTTGCATGTTCTTCACATGTACCCCAAAACCTAAAATGTGGGAAAAAAAAGAATCACTGGGCTCTAAATAGTATTGACATATGCATAAGTGACCAAAGTGGGGCTCATTGCATGTGGGCCTCAAAACACAGGTTGGAGAACCAAACTAATCATCATCACAATTCCTGCTCTAAGCACCAAGACATGACCCCAAACTAATACTTCAGTCCAAGGGTGGAATGTAAATAAATATTGCTGGTTCACATTTCAGAAGTTTTCTAGAACATTTAAATGGATTTGAAAAATACTCTTTAAAGGATTGTTTATACAAACATCATACTCTTTCCACTTCTTGTTTGGTGTAGAGTTTAATCAGATTTAAAATGGCGACAGTCCTGTGTAAGTTTGTATGTTTCTTTTCTTCCAGTGCATGTAAAACAGGACATCTGGGTTTTATCATTAAAATACTAAAACATGTCCAGCATTTTTAGGAAATTTAGGCCTGAGTTTCTGTGCTACAGGTGTTGGGTATATTTGATAGAAGGTAGAGTCTACTAACTTAGAGTTAAAAGGAAATATATATATATATATATATATATATATATATATATATATATATGCCTGCCAATTTTGTTTCAGATAATACTTGATGAAAACATTTAAGTGTTGACTTTTGCAGCACTTTGAAAAATAGAAAATAGAATAAATCTTTTAGTCCATTTTATATGCAAATAGTTTTCAGATATTCTTTGTTTTATATTATATATTCATCTCTCATCAAGTCATAGCAAAACTTGCTTTGGTTCTCTTATTAGCAGATGTCAGTTTCCCTATAGTACCTCATGGGCATAAAAATACCCTTTACAAGTTTCTTACCTCTTCCAAAAAAGATATAAAAGCATAGAATCCCAACCATGAGGCTGACTATAATGTAGACATGTTTTATGCATGAATATAAGAAATAATGCTATCCAACGCAGAGACTGCGGAGAGACTAAATGGTAGAACAGCAAGGGACGTGTAATAAGACACTTCAAAAATTGTAATTGCCATATTCAAAGCAACATCACAGTTTAATGCAGGTGCCTCACAAAATCAAATGCCATATCTAGAAATCATTGACTATGTACCGATTAATATTAGTAAAATTGGCTAATCTTTCAACTGTGGGTTTAAGTATCTAAAAGCACTTTGATGTTATGTCCTTCAGACCCACAATTCTGTCAGGCAGGTGTTGCTCATAGGCCTGCTTTTGATGGAAGGACATAGAAGAGAGATTAAGTAATTGATCCAGTATCTCACAATTGGTGATACTAGAGCTGAGACTTGAAGCCAGCACCTCTGGCTTCAAACCTGGGCTACCCTACACATCTAGTACATATTTGTAGAATATTTGTCAAGTCAACAGGCCAAAAGCATAATCTTTTTTTGCTTCGGTTAGGGTGGGTGTTTTTTTGTTCATTTTTAGTAAAAGATGTCATGTTTTAATATTTGAATGGTGTTCTTTTACTTTTCAGTTTCTATCATCTATGCCATAAGAACTTCCCAAGTAAATATTTTTTAAGGAGATTTCTTGAGCCAGATATACAACACGTCTTTACTCCTCTGAGGTTAAAACTCATCCCTTCTCTATTAAAAAAAAAAAGCAAGGCTGGTATTTGGCCCCATTCCCTCTTACTAAGAATCTATGTGACCCGTAAATTACCAGACCCCTAGACCCCCAAACAGGTCTGTCACTTTTACAGGAACTGTCAATACACCCCCAAACTTTGTAAACTGACCACCCTGAAGAAAACAAGCAGGCTCTAACTTGAGCTTGCTCACCAAGATCACTCAAGTCCTGCCAGCTACATGGCCCCAGTCTCCAAAATAAATCCTCTTCCTCTCCTGGTCTGA
>CAUYQU010008676.1:0-28896 GCA_963574635.1 Cheracebus regulus | reverse complement strand
CTCTGGGCAAAGTTCACTGAAAACCTTCTGGAAAGCATTCAGCATTCTAGATGCCATTAACAACACTGATGATTCATGGGAGGAGGTTAAAACAGCAACGTGAACAGGAGTTTGGAAGAAGCTGATCTCAACCCTCATGGTGACTCTGAGGAGCTGAAGACGTCAGTGGAGGAAGTCACTGCAGATGTGGTGGAAACAGCAAGAGAACTAGAATTAGGAGTGGAGCCTGAAGACGGGACGGAATTGCTGCAATCTCAGGACGACATAGCTCTTTTCTGAGATCAGGTCTTGCTCTGTTGCCCAGGCTAGAGCGCAGGGGCTCCATCTCGGCTCACTGCAACCTCTACCTATAGGTTCCGGTGGTTCTCATGATGCAGCCACACAAGTAGCTGGGATTACAGGTGCCCACGACCACACCTGGATAATTTTTGTTTTTTAGTAGAGGCGGGGTTTTGGCGTGTGGGCCAGGCTAGTCTCAAACTCCTGACCTCAAGTGATCCCCCCGTCTCGGTCTCCCAAAGTGCTGGGATCATAGGCATAAGCCACTGCCCCTGGCCCATTGTTTTATTTTTTACTTTGGAACATGTGTGGTCTTTTAACCAAACAGTAAACCCATGTTTACATGTAAACATCACACAGACTGCTGGTATGCTTGGGTTTGCAGAGCACGGCTCTGAGGGTGGGGGCTGCAGGCAGCCTGCAGTCTGCCCCTGCATGCCGAGGCCGGGGTTGTCTCTCTCTGCAGCAGACGCTGCTCGGAGTCTCCTGCAGGAAGGGTCCTCCCTCCCCAGTCACGCCCAGCCCTTCTTCGGGGTTAAGCATTGCCTCTTTTTTCCAAAAGAAGAAAAAAAGCTTATTGTGGTAAAATACACATAACATAAAATTTACCATCTTAACCACTTTAAGTATACAATTCAGCGGTATTAAATATATTCATGATGACTGTACCACATCGTGAATGCATTTAATATGTAAAAGGTTTAATATGTAAAAGGATGTGAAAGGTTTCATCTCCAGAACATTTCGGCCTTCCCAAACTGAAACCGCCGCCATTAAACATTCGCTTCCCACGCTCCCTCCCCCAGCCCCTGGCACCCACCTTTCCACGCTCTGTCTCTGGGAACGTGACTTGTGACTGCTCCAGGGACCTCTTTTAAGTGGAATTACACAGTATTTGCCCTTTTGTGTTAGGCCTATTTTCCCTAGCCCGGTGTCCTCAAGGTTCATCCGAGTTGTGGCGTGTATCGGAATCTCCTTCCTCTGTAAGGCCGAGGAACGTCCCATCGTATGGATGGACCGCATTTTCTCGTCCGCTCACCCGTTCGTGGGTGCTTGGGTGCTTTTACGATTTGGCTGCTGTGAACAGTGCTGCTATGAACACAGGTGTACAAATGTGTCTTTGAGACGGTTTATGGTTCAGAAATGCATCTGCTTTTCTGCAGCTGTAAACAAAGACGGGATTTTTTCCCCTTCTTTGTCAACATTTATTTCACAAGAAATTGGGAGAGCTGGCAGGTCTTTTTCAAAGGGACAGTGCCTTGCTCTGTACCCCAGGCTGGATATGAACTCCTGGGCTCCAGGGATCCTCCTGTCAGCTCCCACGCAGCTGGGACCACAGGCACACACCACGACACCCAGCTAACTGGCAGGCTTCAAGGCCAGGTGTAGGAATTCCATTAACTAATTCTAAGTGGGAAAGAAGGCCAGAGTGGGACGTGCAACATTGACAAAACTAAAGAAATAAGGCAGAAAAATATTATTGACACATGGAAGACACATGGAAGATGATTGACACATGGAAGATGATCGACACATGGAAGATGATTGACACATGGAAGATGATTGACACATGGAAGACTGACACTTGGAAGATGGACCCATGGAAGAGATGAAACCTCATTTAATATGTAAAAGGCTTACATATTAAATCTTTTACACATTAAAGGTGACACATTCACCTTCCCCCAGATATTCAGCTACATAATCTAAATACCAATGACAAATTCATGTCTTCCTCCTGGAATGTAGGCTCCACATTCCTGTTTGCTGTCTTCCAAAGTCACATTAGGGACGGTGTTATGGGGGTTGTCTCTGGCTGGCATCGCAGGACGTCTGCCGAGATGGCACAATCCCTCCCTTCTTTGCCATGTGCCTCTTCAGTGAGACTCTGCTGCTCTGTTATCAAGAGGTGAAGCCTTTTCTCTGCCCCTTGAATCCAGGCTGGGCTGTGACTTACCTTGACCCACAGAGTGGCAGGAAGCCAGTCAGGGCCATCCCAGGGAAGGCCTCCAGGCCGCTCGGCTTTTGCCCCCGCCTTGCAGAACCTTGCCTGAGGCTGTGCGGCAGCCAGGTCTAGCCCTCTGGAGTATCAGCAGCTGTGTGGAGCAGCTGAGGCCTCCTGGACCAATCAGCCAGGGGCTGGCTCATGAGGCGTTGCCACATCCAGCCCAGGTCAGCTGCCAGATGGCCAAGCTGCACGGTAGCCATAGAGAATTGCCCAGCTGAGCCCACCCCAGGAGCCTGATCCACAGAGCCATGAGCAAATAAAATTGTTTAGCCCACTAAGTTTGGGAGCAGTTTGCTATGCAGCAGAAGATAACTGATATTCCAGGACTTCCTAGAAAACATAGCCTGAGGCCAGGGTTAAGGTGAGTCATTTATTAAGGAGATAACAATTCCAGGCAGTAGTGATTCAGGGAAGAATTGGCAGCAAAGCCAGGAACAGCGTTAGCGTCTGACGCCTGGCTTGTGATGAGCTGCAGAGACGCAGTGGGTTGCTCAGCCCGCGTGCTCTTGGATGCCTGCAGGCCGGCGTTTCACCCCCGTCTAGAAGTGGCAGGAAGGAACAGCCAAGAGGGAACCGGTGCCCTCCCAGCCCCGGTGACGGGTCAGCACGAGATGGCACCACAGGGACCCAGGTGGGCCGGGCGGAGGTGGCGGAGACAGAGGCCAGGAACCGCGGGGACAGTGGCCCTAGGACCATCCGGGGCAGAGATCACACAAACAAAACTGCACTGTTGGAAAGTGAGGAGGGCGTCCGCCTTCACCCGCACACAGAGGCTGGGTGTGATGTGTGGAAGAGCAGGTGCTGGTCTTTCTCAGGAATGTCATTTCCGTTCAAGAGCTTTGTGCTGGGCGGGGTGTCGTGGCTCACACCTATAATCCCAGCCCTTTGGGAGGCCGAGGTGGGTGGATCGCTAGAGGCCAGGAGTTCAAGACCAGCCTGGGCAACATGGTGAAACAAGCCTCATTTCTACTAAAAGTACAAAAATTAGCCAGGTGTGCAGGCGCATGCCTGTAGTCCCAACTAACACTAACTCGTAGTGTGGGTTTCTTTATCCCCAAGTGCCTCTGTGTCAGATAAGCTGTGGATTCCTTTCTCCAAGAGTCCCTCCCGGGCTGCATCTTTGCCCTCTCTGCTGGGCTAAGGCTCCTTCCCGGGTTCCAGGCTCTGTCTGAATCAGACCGGTGCCTCCCTGCAGGGTCAACGCTGAGGAAGCCGCCTGGGTCCTGCGTCGCTCGGATGCAGTGGTGGTGAAATGCCAGAGCTAGGAAGCTCGGCTCGCTGCGGTCCAGCGGCGAGCACCAAAGCCAGAAGGAGACAGCGAGGCAGGTGGAGCTCTCGGGACACGGCGGCACCGACGGCCACCTGGAGAACAAGCAGTGGAGGGAAGGTCCCGGCATCGGGGAGGCGTGGGGCGGAGGGTGGTGGGCGTCGTCAGGCGGTGTGGGTGCCGGCGGAAGAGCAGCATGAAACTGAGGCAGATGCCACCCGTGAGAGCCTGAGGGTCCCTGAGGAGAGGAGTCATGTCCTCCGAGGAGGGCGGGTGGCCGCCAGCGGGCCCACTTGTGAGTGGCAACGCTCTGGGGCGTGGACCTGCTCAGCCCAGGCAGGGCCGGGGGAAGGGGCTCCTGGCTGCCTCGCCTGCCCTCCATGGCGGAGCTTCTGCACTCAGAGGTGCCGGAGTGGCGGGTGCTGGAGGCACAGCCAAGCCCCCTTGGAGTGGACGCCGTGTGATGGAACCAGGAGCCCGGGGACGGTGCAGCACCGTCCAGGCGCACGAAGCGCAGGATGCTGAGTGACATCTCACCCCGCCAGGAAGAGCACTGTGAGCCTGGAACCCAGGGGCAGAAGCAGGTGTGGTCTCTACGGCCCTCCCCGCCCAGTGACCCTGGGGCCTGGGGCTCCCCGTCCCTGAAACACAGGCCGGGCGAAGCTGAGGGTCCTCATCTGCTAAGGAGCAGGCTGCTGACAGGGGCCACGACCCAGGTCCCTGCGGCTGGGCACTGGGACTCCAGTGTCCTGGGTTGAGGTGGGGAGAGGAGTGGCTGTCCTGGAAGAGAAGCTGGCCCCGAGCAGCGGAGGCCGTGGGCTGCTGCAACCTCAGGACGCCCTTGGCCTGTGTCACGGTGCTTGGGCATGCGCAGCCCTTGGCCTGTGTCACGGTGCTTGGGCGTGCGCAGCCACCCCTAGCCCAGTGAGAGCGTGGTTATCAGGGGCTCAGTCCCCTCACGTAGCCAGGGAAGACTCGAAGACCTGCAGAAGTGATAGTCAAGGGAGAGGAGGCGAAAAGCGAGGCTGGAGGAAGGAGGGAGCCTGTCACGGCCTGGTGAGAAGCGAGGACGCAGGCAGCTGCCGTGCAGGGGGAGCTGCTGTGCCCGCAACTGCGCCCCTCAAAGCCTCCTCTCCGCGGACAGGCGCCAGGAACCGTGAGGAGCTCCTTCCCCAGCGGGGAAGGACAAGTCGGACCGTGTGGCCCGAGGCACGGACTGGCTGCCGTGGTGTGCTGCTCAGGCCCCCCCAGACACCCACCCTGAGGAGCGGAGGCCATGGCCTCCAGGCACCCCGGCCACCCACTCAGCAGAACTGGACTTGTCTCATTCTGCTCAGGCTGCCATAAAAAATACCACCGACCCGGAAACGGAAACAGCAGGCACTTACTTCTCATAGCTCTGGGGGCCAGGAGTCCAAAACCAGGGCGCCAGCACGCGCGGGTTCTGGCGAGGGCTCGCTTCCTGCCTCACAGACAGCCGCCTTCTGGCCGTGTCCTCACGTGGCCTTTGTCTGATGCGTGCGTGGTGGGGGTCTCATCTTCTTTCCGTAAAGCCACCAGGGGTGTTGAATTAGGACCCCATCCTTGTGATCTCATTTCACCTGAAACCTCCTAAAATCCTTTTCTCCGGTCACATTGGAGGTCAAGGCACAGCAAGTAAACTTGTCGGGGGACACAGGTCAGTCCATATCTCGTGAGTGTGTCAGTCTCCAGCTCCGATCACGCACGCACGCCTTTCTCCTTGCGGTTTTTGCCTCACACAGTTTCATGCTCTGTTGTGGGGCGCACAACCCTTAAGGACTGTTGTGTCTTCTTGAGCAGCTCGACCCCTTTATCACATGGAATGCTTTCTCTTCGTCCCTGATGGCCTTCTTTGCTCTGAAGTCGGCCTCGTCTGAAATTCAAACAGCGACTCCTGCTTTCTTTCCGTTAGCGCTGACATGGTATCTCTCTCCACTCATTTACTTTTAGTCTATATGTGTCCAACTTTAAAGTGTGTTTCTTATAGACAGCATTTAGTTGGGTGTCATTTTTGTTACCCACTCTGATTGAAACATCTCTGGGTTGTTTGTCTGCTTGTTTTGTTTTGTTTTGAGACGGAGTCTCGCTCTGTCGCCAGGCTGGAGTGCAGTGGCATGGTCTCGGCTCACGGCAACCTCCGCCTCCCGGGTTCATTTTGTTTATTTGTTTTCTTTGCTGGGGGTGTTTTTGTTTTGTTTTGTTTTGGCATTTATCCTGCGTGGTGTTTTCTGAGCTTCCTGGATCGGTGGTTTGGAGTCTGACATTAATTTGGAGAAATTCTCAGTCATTCTTGTTTCAGTTTTTTCTTGCTGTTGTTCCTTTCCTTCTTTCTTCTCCTCCTGGTGTTTGTGTTACACCTTTCATGGGTCTCCCACAGCTTTGGGGTATTCTGTTCTGGTTTTTTTTCAGTCATTGTTCTCTTTACCTTTCACTTTTGGAAGTTTGCATTGACCTATCCTCAAGCTCAGAGGTTCTTTTCTCAGCTACGTCCAGTCTACTAATGAGCCAATCAAAGGCAGTCTTCATTTCTGTGGCAGTGTTTTCCAACTCTAATGTTGCTTCTGGGCTCCTTCCTAGACTTTCCATCTGTCTGCTTACATTGCCCATCTGTTCCTGTGTGCTGTCTATTTCATCTACCAGAGCTCTTGGCATCTTACTCATTGCTGTTTTAAATTACTGGTCCGATAATTCCAATATACCTGCCACGTCTGGTTCTAATGGTTGTTCTGGCTCTTCAAATTCTGGTGTGGGTTTTCTGTTTCTGTTTGTTTGTTTTGCCTTTTAGTATATCTTGCAATATTTTCTTGATAGCCAGGCATGATGTACAGAGTATAAAGAGCTGCTGTAAAGATGCCTTTAGTGATGTGGTTGTAAGCTGGGGGCGGTGCGGGAATTCTATAACCTTTTAACCAGGTCTCAGTCTTTAGTGAGCCTGTGCACGGGGCTGTGAGCGTCACCAGGGTTTCTCAGCGCCCGCCCCTCACCTTCTCAGGTGGGACAGGATGGCTCGAGGGGGCGGAAGTGGAATGTTTCTCTTCCCCCAGCAGGTTATGCTCTGGTCGAACAGCTTCTCCTGAGGGCAGCTCTTGTTAAGAACAGAATGTTCCGGTGTGTTTCAAAATGATCCATTTTCTGTTCTTCTACCTGAAGAATGAGGAGACTTTTCTCTGATATTCACTGTGAGAATGTGGTAGAATTCCTGGGTTAAAACACACGTGTGGGGTCCCCCATGACTGGATCTGCTGGAGGAGTTTGGAGTTGCCCACACTGTGGCTCCAGTGATTCGTCAGCGAGGGTTTGGCTCCCTGCCCTGGAACAGGCTCCTGAGGTGGTGTCCACTGACGCGTCTCTGCTCTGGCAAACCATGGCCCCCACACTGACAGGCCAGCACTTGCCAGCCTCTCCAGTCTTGGGCGTACCAGGTACCTACGTCCTCTCGGCTCCTCTGGGTGCGGGAAGAATCGCGGATTTTCAGTCTGCTCAGCTGACTCATTGTTAGCGTGGAGCAGCAACTCCTGAGCTCCTCACAGGAGCTACCAAGCACTGGAAGTCCAGTCTGGGCGATGGCAGAGTGCTGGACCCAGACCCCTCCATCCACAGGGGCTCCCTGGAAGGCATCTTTCCCAGGGGCTCCTCCAAGCCGGGCTGGTAGGGTCTGGAGCTGCAGTCCGAGGTTGGTCCTGCCCAGCCACCTTCCATCCCTCGCCTTCCACAGGTGCCACAACGATATCTGTGTTGCTACAAAGGAGCACCTGGGGCTAGGTCATTTGTAAAGAAAAGAGGTTTCTCTGGCTCACGGTTCTGCAGGCTGTACGGGAAGCATGGCACCAGGGTCCGCTTGTGGTGACAGCTGCAGGAGCTTCCACTTGTGGAGGACGTGAAGGGGAGCCAGCATGGCATGGCGGGAGAACGGGGGTTGGGGGTGGGGGGGCGGGGGCGGGGGCTGGGGCCGGGCTCTTTCTAACAACCTGACCTCACAGGAGGTGAGGGGGAGAACTTGGACCTACAAGAGGGGCACCAGCCGTTCATGAAGGATCCACCTCCGTGACCCAGTCACCTCCCCCCAGGCTCCATCCCCAGCCTCAGGGATCACATTTCCACACGAGGCTTGGAGGGGACCCACGTCCAAACACACCAACAGTGAACCTGCTTCCTGGTGTCTGCTTCCTGGGGTCCCAACTGACACCAGCCCCTGGATCTCTTGGTGCCCTGGAGCTGTGGGGTGAATCAGTGCTTCTCACAGGGGCCCTTCCTGTGGCCCTTTTTTTTTTTTTTTTTTTTGAGACAGAGTCTCACTCTGTCACCCAGGCTGGAGTGCAGTGGTGTGACCTCGCCTCACTGCAACCGCCACCTCCTGGGTTCAAGCAATTCTTGCGCCTGAGCCACCCAAGTAGCTGGGATTACAAGCATGTGCTACCACTCCTAGCCAATTTTTATATTTTTAGTAGAGACGGTATTTCACCATGCTAGCCAGGCTGGTCTAGAACTCCTGACCTCTGGTTATCCGCCCACCTCAGCCTCCCAAAGTGCTGAGATCACAGGTGTGAGCCACTGCACCCGGCTAATTTTTGTATTTTTAGTAGAGACGGGGTTCCACCATGCTGGCCAGGCTGGCCTGTGGCCTTTCTGTGGGCTTCCTCTGCCCCTTTAAGTCAGGCAGCCGTAGCTCTCATCTGCTGATGATCCTCTTCTGTTCAACTTTTCTTTATAATTTTATTCCTTTTCTATAAGTTCAGAGGTTGTTTCTCCAGAGGGTTACCATTCTAACATTCATGCCCATGCCATCTATATTTTGAAGGTTTTATTGATGATCACTATGGGTTAATAGGGGAGAAAATAATTTTTATGAAGAGTGTGCACAATTACAACAGTTCTCCTAATCATGAGATGCTTGCTTTGGGGTTTCAGGATCCCTGCCACATGGAAAATCAAAGCCTTTCTGGGATATTACAGGGCTAATATGCACAGTTGATCAGGTTATGCACAACACAAGGGCAACCCATTCACATGAAAATGTCTTTATTATTTTGAAAATCTGCAGAGCACTGTGTAGACACAAATTAGGGATTACCTTACATGAGGCTTTACTGATTTATGACAGCAATTATCTATGTGTTGTTATGGAAGTTTGGAGGACAAAATGAATTACTGTTTTGAGATCTCATGAAGCTTGGGAGACTGAGATTGGCCCTGGGGTGGCAGCGGTGGCTGTAGTTTGCAGGGAGTTTGCTGCCAAAGAGGAATCCGCGCACACAACAGGCTCCGATAATCTGCACAGGGCCATGCGGGGCTTTGGCTGAGGGCTAAGCTTCGCATGCACAGCACGAAACCCCAGAGCTTAGCAAGAAGGGCCACCTGGGAGCCCCTGAAGGGCCTGCAGTCTGCACCAGGACGAGGCCCCTCCGACCAGGTCAAGTGGAGAGCCTCCAGGAACCACTGGGTTGGTTGTGGAACCTCAGAAAGTCCCTGCCACTAGAAAGAAATGTTTACATTAATGAAAAAAATGTTTGCAGAAAAGAGGTGAAATGGCAGAACAAGGGAAAAACTCAGCAGAATGCAGCCCAGGTAACTCAGGATGGAGACATGAACTCAGTTTCTGTCTCCTTGTCCACCAGAAGCCCCATAGACAGGGCAGAATACTCACTGCATCCAGCACTGAGACCGAGACCAGAGATGCAAAGATCCACCTCCTGAGAAGCTAAGACCCACAGATGCACAAACCCCGTGTCAGACACGTCCTGAAGGATGAGCGATGGTTCCTGCCCACCGAGAAGTACCCATCTGGAGATGAGATTTCAGCCCCTCCACCCCACGCCAGCAGGAGTCTCTCCCCAGGCTGGTGTGACCCACACGTAGAGCACACACACATGTGAGGGGCACCAGCTGCGAGGAGGGGGTGCCAGCACCCCTCAGACTGCACCTTAACCTTCCCACCCTAAAGTGAGGTGGACCGGATCCCCCGCAGGCCAGGGCTGCTTCGCGTCACCTGGCTGCCCCCGCCCTCCGCACCAGCATCCCCTCCATGTGGCTCCCCCATCCACGGACACGCGGCATCTCCATCAGCCTTGGCCCTGGGCAGAGTGACTGTTTTCCATGCGTTTGTGGGATTTTTAAAATAAACTTCTGTTGCCTCGTTGGATTATAGGCCTCATGAGAACAGGGACCAAGTCTGTTATGGATTGGGTAGGGGAGAGGTTTCCGGAGTTTCAACATGGCACTTCCAGGGCTGCAAGGAAGTAAATGGATGAAGAGCTCCTGCTGAGTGGAGGAAGAGGAGCCCTAGGGTGTCTTTATGAAAAAGCAAAAAATAAGCACCATGGAGCTGATGGTCATGCCGCTGGTGGGAGTGAGACCATCCTGCTGGCGCCGACCACCCCCAGCCAACAGAGGAACACAGGTTCTGCCTCCCGCCCGCCTCTCCTTATTACACACAGAAACGCCTTCAGCATGTGGCCGGAAGCCCGTCTGTATCCAGATCTGAGCAGAAGGAGTGGATGCTGCCCTCACATCTGGGGGGAGCCTGAGACCGCCAGGCAGGAGGCACAGGTACAACATATTGAGGACTCCCTTCCAGATACCACCCCCAATGCCTGACAGAGGCCACAAACAAAACAGGAACTCCTTCTAGACACCACTCCCCAACATGGTGAGGAGCCCCTTCCAGACACCCCCTGCCTGGCTCCTGTTGACCCGCCCCACAATCTTTGCCAGGCGGGGACCATGGTCCTCTGTGGCATGTTGGACCGTGGTCTTGTTGGCATGTTGGACCATGGTCACCTGTGGCATGTTGAAACATGGTCCTCTGGGGTGTTGAACCGTGGTCCTCAGTGGCATGTTGGACCATGGTCCTCAGTGGCGTGTTGGACCATGTTCATCTATGGCAAGTTGGTCCTCTGTGGTGTGTTGAACCGTGGTCCTCTGTGGTGTGTTGCACCGTGGTCTTCGGTGTCGTGTTGGACTGTGGTCCTCTGTGGCATGATGGACTGTGGTCCTCTGGTGTGTTGGACCATGGTCCTCAGTGGCATGTTGGACCGTGGTCCTCTGTGGAGTGTTGAACTGTGGTCCTCTGTGGCGTGTTGGACCATGGTCCTCTGTGGCGTGTTGGACTGTGGTCCTCTGGCGTGTTGGACTGTGGTCCTCTGGCGTGTTGGACTGTGGTCCTCTGGTGTGTTGGACCATGGTCCTCAGTGGCGTGTTGGACCGTGGTCCTCTGTGGTGTGTTGAGCCATGGTCCTCTGTGGCGTGTTGAACCATGGTCATCTGTGGCATGTTGTACCGTAGTCCTCTGTGGCGTGTTGTCTACACCTGTCTTCATCAGGAGCACCAGCACCTGCTACACAGTCAACAGCACCGCTTCCCACCCACAAAACACCATTCTTCCTAGCAAGAGCAGAAAACGGGACCTGAAGAAGCTGAGAGACTCACCTGAGGTCAGACAGCAGCTGACTGTGGGCAGAGGACAGAGCCCAGGCCGAGCACCGCACCTGCCGCTGCCTGCACAGACCCCGTCCTGTCCTGGGTGGAATTCCCACACCAGCTCAGGAGGAGCCCCTGCCTCCTTGCTCCCGTGTCCTCATTCCAGGGAAATGTTCTGGAAGAGCACTGGCTCCCCACGGAGCTGACCGTTTCTCTCCCTGCAAATTTCATGAGATTTCTGATTATGACCTCGAATTTTCTCTCCACTTCCACCTCTCGCCATTCCTCTTGACTGGTCAGTTTTCATTTCAGGGCAAATTGTTCCTTGTATAATTGCATCTTTTCCACAGTTTCATTCAAGAAACTAGTATTCTCTTCAGGTAAAAGCTATTTGAGGGCAAACACCTTGTTCTGAGTGACTGCCAGAAACTGCTCACTAATTTTAAATTCTACATTATCATGAGGCAGTTAGCAGGAGCCAAGGGATGGAGCAATCCCACATCTCAGGCTATCCCCAGGTGCATCTGTGGAGAAGCCACCCAGTGAGTCCACGCCTTTCACAGTTGCCTCTCACAGATGCCTTTCACAGGTTCGTCTCACAGGTGTGCCTCACAGGTACAACTCACAACTGTATCTCACAGGCACACCTCACAGGTTTGTCTCACTGGTGCGTCTCACAGGTGCACCTCACGGGTGCGTCTCACAGGTGGACTTCACAGGTGTGCCTCACAGGTGCATTTCACAGGTATGGCTCACAGCTGCACCTCACAGGTACATCTCACAGGTGTTATCTCACAGTTATGTCTCACAGGTGTGTCTCGCAGGTGCACCTCGCAGGTGCATCTCACAGGTGCGTCTCACAGGTGTACCACACAGGTGTGTCTTTTTGACTATGTCAAATCCAACCCAATCAGGGCCCCCTGGCATCATCAGTAGGTATGTAGGGACGTGAGATGCAGAAGGGACTGTGTCATCGAGCAGTTACCCCTGGGCCCCTGCAGGTAAGGGAGCTGGGGTGTTTACACACAGCTCCCACAGTCATGGGCTCAGGGTTCTCCAGCGGGTGTGGGCTCCTTGCTGCCCCTGAACCTGCTTACCTGCAAGCATGAGGGCTCCAGGGGCAGGACAAAGCTGCAGGTAAGGAATGCAGTGCTGTGTGGGGCAGCTGCTGCCATCACAGTCCTGTTAGGGTGAGCAGGGTGTGGCCCAAACTGTGGGCTCCCTCCCAGCCAACCTCACTCCCACTGGCACACCAAATCCTCAGCCCAACACCCCTTTCCTGTCCCGCCAGCCCTCCATACTGAGCCCAGCCACTCCACACTTCCTTGGGCAGGTGGCTGAACAGATCCTGAGGTCAGCAGGCACCCCCAGCCCCACCCCACGGCCCAGGAGCCCCCAGCATGGCCACTCCATTCAAAACTCGCTTAGCTCATTTCACACGCAGGTGAGTGTCTCAGCTCTGTGGGCACCAAGGCCCCTGAGGGAGGGAGGTTGGCAGGCCTCTTGCTGACAGGGGCAAGATGGGGGGCGTTCAGACGGGAGTCATGAGGAACTGGGGTAGGGGGAAGAGCCCGCAGGGGAAGAAGGAGGCGGGGAGGGGCTGGGGGTGGAGTGTCCTCAGTGTGGGGCAACTGAGGACCCGAAGTCTCCCCGTGCCACCGCCCTCACATCCAGGCGCGATGCAATATAGTCCCTGGGGGTTGGAGACTGCGCCCGGCAGGCTCTGGAGACTGTTCTGGGGCTGAATGCGAAGCAGGCGACCCTCGGCCCTGGCCCCAAACCCAAGCACTGCAGTGCCCCACAACCCTTGCTCCCATCCACGTCCCCACCCCGTCCCCAGTCAGAATTCACTATTTTTAGCAAAAAGGGGAGGCCTCTGAGCAGATCCTTGAAAGAAAGTGGCTTTGTGACTGAGCGGAGGCAGAAACATCATGGCACTGGGCCCCTGTGGACGGCACAGCTGCTGCGTCAGAGCAACCCCAGGACAGGCAGCCGCAGCGCGCAGCCCAGGGCCCTCGCTGAAGCTTCCCTGGGCTGCCTTGTGACTGAGAGCGCGCTGCCCTCCGGAGTCTACCTGGCTGTCATGCACATGTGCACACCCCCACAGGCGCGTGTATTCACACATGAACACACCTACATGTGTGCACACGCACTCCAGGCACAGACATATGTGTACACTCATGTATACACACACACTCCCACAGGCACATGTGCTCACATATGAACACATGCCTACATGTGCTCACACGAACACACCATGCACACATGTATGTGCACACTCCTGCACGCACGCACACCCAGACACTTGTGCTCACACACGAACACACACGCCTACACGTGCACACACTCCCTCCATGCACACACATATGTGCACTCATGCCTGCACACAAACCTCGACACATGCTCACACACACACTTGCCAACATGTGCACACACATACCATGCTGCACACACGTATGTGCACACTCATGCACGCACGCACACTCGTCCACCAGCTGAGTGCTGTAAAGTCAGAACCACATGCAAATCTTGCATCCTGGTTGAAAGTACAGGGACAAGATGACAGACAAAATGAAAAGGATGAGAGAAACCTCCAGCCCAGGGTCTGGCAGCTCACAGGTGCCTGCAGAGCGGCAATCGGTGTCTTTATCTTCCAGGAAATCGGGAGCAGGGCCACCTGCTCGCCAGGCCAGCGCTCACGCCAGCCCCGGTCAGGTGCTTCCGCCACATCACCCCTGCTGGCCCTCGGGGAGCTGGCACAGGAGCTGAGAGTCCTGTGGGAGCAGACAGGGCTTGCTGCGGAACAGTGGGGAGGAGAGGCCGGGCTTCGCTGCCAGGCACTCCCACCGTTCAGGTCCTCCCACCGCCACCGACAGCCACGTGGCCTCACAGCCGTGTTGCCCCGAAGCTCATCCCAGCCCAGCCGGGGCCGACAGCAGGAAAGGCTGACTAGCAATGGGGGCAGTTCTGAGACTCTGGACCCTCAGAGTGTGGGGGAAGGTGGGTGTGGTCCCACCTCCATGTCCAGGGTCCCCTCACTGGGCTCTGGGCACCTGGGGCCTGGGTGTGCTGACCCGGCCCCCTCTTCCTGCGTAGGGGTGAGCTGCGCCTCCTGGAGTCAGGGCCAGGGCCCCGTGACCTCCCCAGCACACCCAAGCTCAGGTCTGGGATCCCGGCAGGGCCTGGGGCCGCCCATGGGACCAACCCAAGCCCTCAGGCGGCTCCACCAGCAGAAGGGGTCAGGCAGCGTGTGGGATAACCTCCTCAGGAGATTAGTTCTCAGGGCCTGGTCCCCTGGAAGCCAAACGGCTGCCCCTAGCTGCCTGCGACCCCTGCAACAGGAGGACCCCCACGACCTCTCCCAGCCCTCCTTCCAGGGGGTCCGGCCTCCCTGGAGGGTGGGAAGTCCCGGGGTCTGAGGAGAGGGGCGCAGCCCCCATTTGTGGGAGTGAGTCAGCTGCCCCGCCCGGGTCCCTAATCTCACTAAGAAAGACTTTGCTGATGACAGGTCTTCCTTGAGTCCATGCGCGGCCGGAGCAGTCGTGTCTCCAGGGACAGGCAGCCACCATGAGCCTCAGTGAGGAGCAGGCCCGGAGCTTCCTCGACCAGAACCCCGACTTCGCCCTCCAGTACTTTGGGAAGGAACTGAGCCCTGAGAATGCGGCCGCGGCCTGCGAGGCGGGGTGCCCGCCGGGCTGTGCCAGCCTCCGGGAGCTCTTCCAGGTGGAGGAGAGCGAGGCCCTGCTGGAGCTGGTGCAGGACATGCAGGAGAACGTCAACATGGAGCGCGTGGTCTTCAAGGTCCTGCGGCGCCTCTGTGCGCTCCTGCAGGCCGACCGCTGCAGCCTGTTCATGTACCGCCAGCGCAACGGCGTGGCCGAGCTGGCCACCCGGCTCTTCAGCGTGCGGCCGGACAGCGTCCTGGAGGACTGCCTGGTGCCCCCCGACTCCGAGATCGTCTTCCCGCTGGACATCGGGGTCGTGGGCCATGTGGCTCAGACCAAGAAGATGGTGAACGTCAAGGATGTGGCCGAGGTGGGTCTGTGCGGAGCGTCGGGGGGTTGTGGGGGCGGGGCACCTCCTGCACCTGTCCCAGGTGTCTGAGGGTCTGCTCAGATCCTCGGGCCTCCGGGGGGGCTCCTTGTCAGGGCAAAGGCCTGTTCTGTGCCGCGGAGCGAGTGGCCAGAGCCCCCGCCTGGCTCCAGCTGACGTCGTGTGGCCGCCGAGTTGGTTAGACCCGAGGCCGAGAGTCTCGGCTGAAACAGGCTCAGGCTCAGACCTGGGTGCCCCGGATTCGGCATCCAAGTCCCATGGCGGGAGCGTGCAGGCCGCGAGAGGACCCCTGGCTTCCAGGCAGACAGCACAGGTGGGGGCTTCAGGGCTCTCTGGGCTGCAGGGAGGCCCCGCCCTAGGGTTTGGGAAGGAGAGGTCACAGTCAAAGGTGATTCAGACGCCCAGAGGGAGGGGGAGCCGGGGAACCCCAAGCTTCCACAGTGGCAGAAGTGGCTTCACCCCATCGGAGCCCACCCCAGCCACCAGGGGAGAGCAAATCTGGGAGCCACCGAGCACAGGGGTCCAGGGCAGGGCTGGAGAGGGAAGAGAGGCTGGGAACCCAGGCAGGCTGGCGGGGGTCCCTGGAGGCAGGAAGGGCAGGGCGTGTCCACACAAAGCACGGGCTGGGCCAGACGCTTCCCTCCCGAGGACAGAGGCGGCCCTGGCGGGACTGGAGACCGAGGGGAGTGTGAGGTGCCTGCCAGGCCTGGGTGAGGGCAGCTGCCAGCAGAGACCTGGAAAGGCCCTGAGGGGCAGCCAGCAAGAGGGGTCCGAGGAAGAAGGGGAGCAGAGACGCCCCTCCTCCCTGCCCGGCCCCAACCCCAGCTTCCTCTCCTCTTTTCTGTGTCCTCGGCGAAGGAGGCTGCAAGGGACCCAGGCAGCCTCTGCTCTTGCTGGATGAGCCTTGGGAATTACCCAACAGGTCCCCTGCCCAGGGGCAGGCATGGTCCCTCCTTGCCAGGCGACGGGGCAGAAGTGGAAATCCTCTTTCTTTTTTGAGACGGAGTCTCGCGCTGTGGCCCAGGCTGGAGTGCAGTGGCGTGATCTCAGCTCACTGCGACCTTCACCTCCTGGGTTCAAGCGATTCTCCCGCTTCCGCCTCCTGAGTATCTGGGATGGCAGGCACATGCCACCACACCCAGCTAATTTTTGTGTTTTTGGTAGAGCCGTGTTGGCCAGGCTGGTCTCGAACTCCTGACCTCAGGTGATCCGCCCACCTTGGCCTCCCAAGGTGCTGGGGTTGCAGGTGTGTGAGCCACCGCCCCCAGCCGGAAGTGGCAATCCTCTTATGCCACCGGCAGTAAGCCAGCAACAAGGCAGTGACCTAGATACAGTAATCTCCGGGGTTACCTCCATCTGCATTTCCCTCCTAAGAAGTGGGGCACCCACAGAGCAATCGTGCCTCTGGAGCGTGAGTTACCAGGAAGCCGGAAACCTTCGCAGTGGTGGGGCCTGGGGTGGACACCAGCCGCCTCCTCCCTCCCTCTTCCCCTCTCTCCTGCCACCCCCCTCCCTCCCTTCCCCGACCTCTCTCCCTCCCTCCCTTCCTTCCTCCTGCACACAGTCCCAAGACAGCTTCTCATCCGCACTGTGTCTGTGCCTTCTCCCCACCAGGAGTTCATCCCCAGCTGCCACCACCCCTTCCCCACCTGGCTGATGTTCTTTCGTCCCTGCCCTGCGGGTCCCCTTCAAACTGCTAAGCTGTCCTAGGTCTGTCCCTTGGCTTGGCCCCCAGGGCTGTTCCAGGTTCTGCCACCCACCCCCCACAGTGCCACGGCTGCACTTGCCCCAGCTCTGACCTCCTCTGAGGCCTCCCACCCGTATAGCTGGTGCCTCCCTGAGGGGCCTGGCTGGGGTCTGTCCCTCCATTCTGTGGAAACCCCTGGGAAGTGCTGGGTCTTAGTTATCACAGACTAAGGGAACAGAGACTTGAGTCTAAATTGCCAAAAATGCAAATTTTCATTAACCACTGCCATGTGGTGAGCCACTAAGTTCACTTCTCTGTTTACAGAAGGGGAGACTGAGGCAGAGCATACCTCGGTCTGGCCCACATTGCCCTCCTGGGAGGGTGTAAGCAGCAGCAGCTGGATCAGGAGAGCAGCACATTCCTGTGGTGCAGGAATCCCCAGACCAGGCATGAGGGTCGCACATCCACGGCACCCAGGCAGACCTGCTACACCCAGGCCAGCACACCCAGGAGAGCACACCCAGCACGCCGCACCCAGGAGAGCACACCCAGCACGCCACACCCAGGAGAGCACACCCAGCACGCCACACCCAGGAGAGCACACCCAGCACACCGCACCCAGGCCAGCACACCCAGGAGAGCACACCCAGCACACCACACCCAGGAGAGCACACCCAGCACACCGCACCCAGGAGAGCACACCCAGCACACCACACCCAGCACACCTCACCCAGCACATCACACACAGCACATCACACCCAGGAGAGTACACCCCGCACACCACACCCAGGAGAGTACACCCCACGCACCACACCCAGGAGAGCACACCCAGCACAACACACCCAGCACACCTCACCCAGCACACCACACACCCCACACCACACCCAGGAGAGTACACCCCACACACTGCACCCAGGAGAGCACAACCAGCACACCACACCCAGGAGAGCACAACCAGCACACCACACCCAGGAGAGCACAACCAGCACACCACACCCAGCACACCTCACCCAGCACAACACACACTGCACACCACACCCAGCACACCACACCCAGCACACCACACCCCACACCACACCCAGAAAACCACACCCACACACCTCATCCTGCACACCACACCCCACACACCACACCCCACATACCACACCCAGCACACCACACCCAGCACAACACACACTGCACACCACACCTAGCACACCACACCCAGAAAACCACACCCACACGCCTCATCCCGCACACCACACCCAGAACACCACACCCAGCACACCACACCCCGCACGTCACCCAGAACACCACACCCTGCACACCACACCTAGCACAGCACACCCAGCACACCACACCCCGACACCACACCCAGGCCAGCCAACCCGGCTTGCTCGCCACACACAGGCCACCTGGAGTCTCGCCCACCTGAGCCCTATCTCCCTGTTTACGCTGGGGAGCCGCAGCGGCTAAACCAGCCTGCTCCTGCGCACAGGTGGGCCCTGAGTCTGCAGGGCCGGAAACCACCTCCTCCCCGAGCTGCAAGTGCCGGTCCTCCTGGAGCTGAGGGTGTCAGGCCAGGGCAGCGCTGCAGTAGCCTGCGGGCCCCCTTGTCCCCAGGGGCCTGTCCCAGGAGCCCCGCAGAGGGAGTTGATGCCCGGGGCTCCCACTGTCGGGCCTACAGAGAGCCCAGGCAGTGCCAGGCCACGTGAGAGCAGCTTCTGGGAGGCACAGGGCTTCAGCTGCAGCCCCGAGGCCGTCTGCTCCCAGAACCCTGTGACCACACGTGTTGCGTGTCATGGCAACCCCCCGGGAAACACTCGGGGCTGAGCCCGGCCAGGCCTGGGCGTGGGTTGTAAACCTTAAAAACCTTGGGCTCAGGAACCGGAAGGACACCAGGCACTCCTCCATCCCTCCCAACGTGTTCGAAGCTAACGGGGCAGCCGTGTGGTGTGAGAGGCCCTGCCCAGCCACGCAGCGTGCAGGGCCCACAGACCAGCGTCTCCGTCTCCGCAGGAAGGAAGCACAGGCCGGGTGCAGAGAGGGAGGAGGGGGGGGGCGCGCGGGAGGAGGGAGGGGGCGCGCGGGAGGAGGGGGGGCGCGCGGGAGGAGGGGGGCGCGCGGGAGGAGGGAGGGGGCGCGCGGGAGGAGGGAGGGGGCCCAAGCACCAGGCAACACCGCCTTCCCCGCCCCCTGCTGTGCGCCGGGGCGGGTTCGCCACCCACACCTGCTGGGGAAGCCCCGTCCCCTCCGTCACCTCTGCGGCTCCTAGAGCGCGGGCGGCGGGGCTGGAAGGTCCCATCCGTGCGGCGGGAGCAGCTGGCCTCCCCTCTCCCCTCGGAGGCGCTGGGCGGTGCGGGGAGGCGGGGTCAGGAGTCAGACCCAGTGGGAGAGGGGAAGAGGGTGGAGGAGGGGGGAGATCAGTGGGAGAGCGGGGGTGGGGGGTGCCGTGGGAGAGGCACGAGACTAGGCGGATTGCCCTAAGGTAGGCTGGATGCTTCCGTGTGGGGCTCTTCGCCGTCTTGATGGCAGACTGACAAAACAGCGAACAATCCGTCTGCTGCCCAGGGAAGCTGTGGAGGGCGGCATGCCGGCAGGGTTTGGGGCAGATGCTCCTGGGAAGCCGCTGGCTGGTCAGCTGCTTGCAGAGGCCTCACAAGGTACAAGAACCAGGGGCAACCTCACTCAAAAGCAGCTGCTCGCAGGAGCGTAGCTTCTGGCAGAACCTCTGCAGTGGCCAAGCCCCAGTTCTGACGGCCTCACCGTCTGCCATCTAAGGGTCACATTGTGAGGATTCATGTGGCACCATCTGAGGGTCGTGTTGTGCTTTTTCCAGAATCACTGCTATATGTCCAGGTGTCATGCTGTGGATGTGTGCAGTACCATCTGAGGGTCATGTCGTGTGAATCCATGTGGCATCATCTGAGAGTCATCTTGTATGGATCTGTGTGACACTAAGGGTCATGTCTGGATTTGTGTGGCACCATCTGAGGGTCATGTTGTCTGGATTTGTGTGGCACCATCTAAGAGTCATCTTGTGTGATGCCTTCTGAGGATCACATGTGGATCCGTGTCATGCCATCTGAGGGTCATGAGGGTCACACTGTGTGGATCCGTGTGATGCTGTCTGAGGGTCATGAGGGTCACACTGTGTGAATCTGTGTGGCGCCATCTGAGGGTCATGAGGGTCACATTGTGTGGATCTGTGTGGCACCGTCTGAGGGTCATGTTGTGTGCATCTGTGTGACACCATCTGAGGGTCACGTTCTGTGGATCCGTGTGGCACCATCTGAGGGTCATGTTGTCTGGATTTGTGCGGCACCATCTAAGCGTCATCTTGTGTGATGCCTTCTGAGGATCACATGCGGATCTGTGTCATGCCATCTGAGGGTCATGAGGGTCACACTGTGTGGTGCTGTCTGAGGGTCATGAGGGTCACACTGTGTGAATCTGTGTGGCGCCATCTGAGGGTCGTGAGGGTCACATTGTGTGGATCCATGTGACACCATCTGACGGTCACGATGTGTGGATCCGTGTGATGCCATCTGAGGGTCACGTTGTGTGGATCCGTGTGGTGCCATCTGAGGGTCACATTGTGTGGATCCGTGTGACGCCATCTGAGGGTCACGTTGTGTGGATCCGTGTGGTGCCATCTGAGGGTCACGTTGTGTGGATCCGTGTGGCGCCATCTGAGGGCCATGTTGTGTAGATCTGTGTGGCGCCATCTGAGGGTCATATTGTGCTCTTTCCAGAATCATTGGGATATGTCCAGGTGTCAGGCTGTGAAGATCAGCAACCAGGGAAGGACTGCAGGTGAGGGTGTCAGTGAGGCTGGCAAGGGAGGAGTTACAAGGATGGGCTCCAGGTAGAAAGGGAGGTAAATAGTAAGAGTAAATCTGAATTCAGCAGGGAGCACACATGGTGGCCACTGTAGCACTGACAGCTGGTGGGGGAGACATGTCCAAACTGCCACAAGCACAACAGGCAGCACAACATGCAGGGAAGAGTGTGCTGTGCTCGGCTCAGGTGCCGAGATGAGCCCTCAGGGGACCCAGGTGCCGAGATGAGCCCTCAGGGGACCATCCCTGGGTGTTGGATCCAGTACCAGGATGTTGGCACCACTGCCCAGGCTGCCACTCCTGCCAGGGCTCACTCACGCATCTTCCTGCTTCACCCTACTTTCAAATGTTGGTTTTCCTTCAATCCAGCCCACGTGGCTATGGGCAGCAGCTGCATCTCCACAAATCGGGAGAGAGGGAGCGGGCAGGGTGGGCACACACCAGCACCTGGCCAGCCCCCAGCAGGCTTCCTTTGAGCTCATGTCCTCGCTGCAGGGGAGGGGTTGGAGGGGAGTCGGGAGGAGTCTGCCGTCTGCTGCTGTGGGGCCTCCATCCCTAGAAACAGCTCGAGATGTGAGGTGCATCCCAGGAGCTCGCCTTCAGCTGGAGCGGTAGCTGAGGGCAAGGCTTGTTATTTTTGCCCCGTTGACTGGTGAGGAGAAGTCCACAGAGCGGTCTTGTGCCTGCTGCAGGCCGCACGGGTGGGAAGTCCAGACCCCAGCAGGGCTGACCTCGGAGCCTCCATCTGGGTCACTGCCGCAGGGCACCCTGGCCTCATGTAAACAAACGTCAGAACCAGGAAGTAAGCGGAGGGTCTGGGGTCACATCCAATTCTCCGAAGGACAGAATCCCAGTCACCTGGGGTGCCTGGTCTCAGTAACCCTCAGTGCATCTGGGCCGGAGAGCTCAGCTGACCTGTTCCTTGCAGGGCTGGATCCTAAGACCGTAGAGAGGAGGGGCTGCTCTAAATCCGGTGGTACTGAGGGTGGCCCCCCTGAGTCCCCCATCACACCCCCCCGCCGGGAGCCAGAGCCAGGCAAAGTTCCCTTCACGGTGGGCCCTGGGCCCCAGGGAACAGACCCCTGGGAGTGTGGGCCTAGAAGGCCAGATAGGTGGTGGGCAGACCGCAGAGTGCGATGACACACACCCCAACTTGCCAGCTGCACCTGCCCTGGATAGAGTGCCCCACAAACAAGCCCCCAGTCAGAACCGGCTCATCCCACATCCCACCGCTGCTGTCTCTGGGGGAAGAGTGTAGGGGTGTCCTGCAGGGGGCTGAAGGCAGGAGAGGGTGGTGGGCACCAGGAGGCTTCAGGAGTGGGTGAGCAGGGCAGGCTCAAGAGGTGTCCGGGAGGCCAAGGCGGGGGAGGGTGGCAGGTGTGGGATGGCGGGGGAGGTGCCTGGCAGGGTGGGGCCGCCCGTGAGGCCTGTCTGGGTATGCCGGGCTGAGCACTGGGGGGCACCAGCGTCCTCAGCGCTGATGTGGGTGGAGCCAGGCTGCAGTCGCAGGCACGGGCCCAGCTCTCACCACCCAGTGGCCACGTCCCAGTGCCCAGCAGGGCCCCTGGGCACCTCACACCTGGAGGGCAGCAGCCTCCACAGAGCTTGGTGGCGACCCGAGTGGCTTGGGCTCCAGGCCCACAGAGAAACAGCCTCCTTAGCCTCTCTCCTCTCTTGCCGCAGTGCCCTCACTTCAGCCCATTTGCTGACGAGCTCACTGACTACGAGACCAAGAATATCCTGGCCACGCCCATCATGAATGGCAAAGACGTTGTGGCGGTGATCATGGCGGTGAACAAGCTTGACGGCCCGTGTTTCACCAGCGAAGATGAAGACGTGAGTGCCAGGGTGGGGGGGCGCGCGTCTGCTCCTCTCATGCCCATCTGCCCGCTTGTTCTGTGCTGCCCGCCTGCCCACTGGCCCGTGCCCGCGTGTTCTGTGCTTCCCGCATGCCTGCCTGCCCGAGTGTTCTGTACTGCCTGCATGCCCGCCTGCCCATCTGCCTGCCTGCCCGCATGTTCTGTGCTGCGCGTCCGCTGGGCTTGGCTCCACATGCTCACCTGCACGTTGCTGTGCTCCTGTGTGTCTGTGCACATGTGTGTGTGTGTGTGTGTGAGAGAGAGAGAGAGACAGAGACAGAGACAGAGAGAGACAGAAAGAGACAGAGCTCACCCGGGTGTCTGCCCTGCACATCTGAGCTTGTGCCAGTCCATGTCTGTGCCTGCCAGGCATAGTTTCTTGGAGTTTCCGGGCAGCCTCAGGTGGGCATGTTTCTCCTGCCCACGGGGACACATGTCTGAAAACTGGAATTTTAACTCCAATTGTTGCAATTCCTGTTTCAGGTGTTCTCGAAGTACCTGAATTTTGCCACATTGAACCTGAAGATCTATCACCTGAACTACCTCCACAACTGTGAGACGCGCCGTGGCCAGGTACCCGCATGTTGGGCACGGCTCTGCCTGAGTGGGCCAGGCTCCCTCCGCCCGTCTCTCTGCCTGCACAGAGGGGGCGGTGACAGGTGGCGTTGCTCCTGGGTGGGCATTGCTCCGGGGAGAGGAGGGTCCCGTGGCAGGCATTGCTCTGGGGAGAGGAGAGTCTGTGACTTCTGTGGCTGTGCTGAGCTGCAATGGCCAGACACCGTCTGCCACTTGCGTGCAACCTGGCCAGAGTGGGTGTGAGGCACCTGCAGGCGGGGAAAGGGTCATCCTTCCTGGAAGCTGTCCCCAACCTCCTTGGGAGGAGCTGGCACGAGTGATAAGTGAGCAGTGGAGCAGAGGGCATGGGGGCTTGGCAGGAGGGGCCCAGCAGGTCCGGCCCTGGCTGAGAGGGCACGGGCAGGGGGGTGGCTCCCCGGCAGTTCCGGCCCTGGCTGAGAGAGGGCACGGGGGCTCAGCAGGAGGGGCTCCTGGCAGGTCCGGCCCTGGCTGAGATTCTGGGAGGGAGGCCTGAGGACCTGATGGAGTCAGGTGTGCCGAGGTACATGGGAAAACACAGTGGGGTGACCTCCAGGGCAGGTGGTCCTCCCGTCTGAGACCTGGGCTCAGGGGAGACCTGGATGGACAGTGAGTGGGCCGGGGAGGGAGACTCTATGTTGGGGCTGGGAAGCCGTCCACATGGTGGCCTCCGGGCTGAGCCACAAAGAACGGAGAAGATGACCGGCCGCCTCCCACCTTCCCCATGTCTTGTCCTGTCTGCGGCGGCTGCCTGGCCCCGACCGCCCGCTGCAAGCTTGTTGAACACGGCAAGAGGCTGAGGTCTTTATGTCAGCATCTGGAGGGAGGCTGGGTTTAGGGGCTTCCTCCTGGCTCCAGGGCCGCCTCGGGGGCAGTCCGGAAAGGCGGTCAGGGCCCCTGGCATCCAGCCAGGAGGACCCGTGCTAAAATCCCGTTTGAGGGGCGCCTCAGCCCCAATCCAGGCAGGCCTCCCTCAGGCCAGGACCGTGGGGACCGGGGACCAGGGCAGCTGCATCTGTGTAATTTATCTGGAATTCTTTTGCACGAGACCTTTGTCTCTTCCTCCCCATTTACTAAGTTATTCAACCATCTATTTACGTCAGTCTGGACTTATGAGTATTGTATGCTTAGGTTACAATTCAATATGATTTTATTTGTTTCTTGCTCACATGCGTCCAGCTTTGGCATGGGGAGCTCTTTCACTTGGCTTCTGTGCTGTTTTTACATGACCCCATCACGGTGGGGTTTGGGTTTGGGTTTTTTTGTTTGTTTGTTTGGAGATGGAGTCTGGCTCTGTTGCCTAGACTAGAGTGCAGAGCGGCAATCCCAGCTCACTACAACCTCCGCCTCCTGGGTTCAAATGACTCTCCTCCCTCAGCCTCTGAGTAGCTGGGATTACAGGCTCCCGCCACCACACCAGGCTAATTTTTGTATTTTTAGTAGAGACGGGGTTTTACCATGTTGGCCAGGCTGGTCTTGAACTCCTGACCTCATGATCCACCCACCTTGGCCTGCCAACGTGCTGGTCTCCCTCAGTGCTGGGATTACAGGTGTGAGCCTCCACCTGGCCTGGCTCGGTCTTCAAATTCGTCGTTCTCAGCACTACAGGATGCCACCGCTCATTGTGTATTTCCTGCCCTGATCCCGCCCTCAGCCACTTCTCCAAGGAGCCCGGTTCCTTCTGCGGGAACGCAGTAACGGGAGCCGTGGCCTGGGGCCAGCTGTGCTGGTGGCAGGGGTCGCTGCTTCCGGGCCCTCTCGGCCGGCAGAGCGAGATGCAGCTGTGCCCTGCCAGCCCTCACATGTCCCTCGCACGTCCCTCGAGTGTGCACAGAACTGCAGATGTTCCTGCAGGTGGCCACTGTGCTCGAGCTGATGGCTCCAGCACTGGTCCCCGACAGCACAGCTCGATCTGGCTTCTTCCTCTCACTGATAAGTGAATTCCCACCCAACAGCAGAACGCCTGGGAGCCAGCCTCCACCCATGCACTCAATTGTCTGAGTCCAGTGCTGGTGAACAGCCAAGTCAGGATTGTTCACCACACCCCGTGGAGAACGGTATTGCCGAGTAGGATGTGGTGTTTGCTCTGTTCCTTCCCACCAGTGATGAGAGAGTTCCTGCTGCTTGGCACCCTCACCAGCACCTGCTGGAACTGTCTGATGGGTGTGTGGCAGCATGTCACTACTGTTGTCATTTACAATCCCCTAATCACAGGTGATGTCACACGCCTTTTCATTTGCGTATTTGCCATCTGTATGTCTTAATCTTTGGTGAGGTGTCTGTTCAGATCTTTCGCCCTCTTTGATTGGGTTGTTTTCTTATCATTTAAAGAGTTTTCATTTTTATTTTATTTATTTATTTATTGGAGACAGGATCTCACTCTGTCGCCCAGGCTGGAGTGCAATGGCACAATCTCGGCTCACTGCAACCTCCGCCTCCTGGGTTCAAGCGATTCTCCTGCCTGAGCCTCCCAAGGAGCTGGGATTACAGGCACCCGACACCACATCTGGATCATTTTTTTGTATTTTTAGTAGAGATAGGCTTTTGCCATGTCAGCCAGGCTGCTCTAGAACTCCTGACCTCAAAAGATCTGCCTGCCTTGGCCTCCCAAAGTGCTGAGATTACAGGTGCAAGCCACTACACCCAACCAGAGTTTTAAATATATTTTCAAGACAAGTCCTTTAGCAGATATGTTTGTTTTGAGAGCTTCCTGCTGAGTTAGCGTCCCAGTGCCCACATGGCCTGAGTTAGGGTCCCAGTGCCCACTTGCCCTAGCAGGTAATGTAGGGGGCTGGGCCTGGTGTTTGCCCGCACCTTTCACAGGCTCTTCTTTCACCCGGTGGGCAGTCTAATGCCTAATTGTCCAACCCACAACAGTGCCCCTCACACAGGAAACCTGTTCACATCAGCAGGCGTCCGTGGCTGCTTCTGACCTGTGGCTGCGTCCGGCCTAGGTCATGCCTCCTGGCCATCGCTCCGGCACAGGCAGCCGAAACTCCATTCGCTCCAGTGTCCCAGGGAAAAGCTGGCCTGGGGTAGCTCCCAGCTCTTCAGATGGAAGCACAGATTCACCCACCACTGTGATAGGAAACATGTTCAGAGATTTTTACGAGAGGTCCTGGGCAGTCAGGCATCATGATTCAGGAGGGCAGTTTTGCGTTTTGGGGGGTGTATTCTTTTTTTCTTGAGACTCACTCTGCTGCCCAGGCTGGAGTGCAGTGGTGCAATCATAGCTCACTGCAGCCTCAAATTCCCACACTCAAGAGACCCTTCGGCCTCTGCCTTCCAAGCAGCTGGGACTACAGGTGTACCCCACTACGCTTGGCTAATTTTTTTTTTTTTTTTTAGAGACAGAGTCTTGTGTTGCCCAGGACAGCAGGAGGGCAGTTCTGTGATGTTTTTCTGGGATCCACAGTTCACAGGAGGCAGGAATGGCAAATCAGGCAGAGCAGGGGCTCTGTAAGCAGCAAACATGAAGGGATAGAGACCCAGTCCCTCAGGTTCGTGGGCGAATGTCTGAATGGCGTTTTCTAAAGGAAAAGGGGAGAGATGGGGAGCCCAGGCTTCCAGGCAGGAGAGACACCTCTAAGGTCTTATGGCTGCCATTGGCTTGAGCCATTTAGGGGCAAAACTGGAAACTATCCAAGGTGACTAAACCTGGCTTCTGGCATGAGAAAGTTAAACGTGTATTCAAAAGTAATGCTGAGGCCAGGTGCGGTGGCTCACGCCTGTCATCCCAGCACTTTGGGCGGCCGAGGCAGGCAGATCACCTGCGGTCAGGAGTTCGAGACCAGCCTGGCCAACATGTTGAAACCCCGTCCCTACTAAAAATACAAAAAATAGCTGGGTGTGCTGGCACCTATAATCCCAGCTACTGGCTGAGGCCGAAGAATCACTTCAACCCAGGAGGCAGAGGTTACAGTGAGCTGAGATCACACCCCTGCACTCCAGCCTGGGCAATAGAGTGACTCCGTCTCAAAAAATAAGAAAGAAAGAAAGAAAAAAGTGATCCTGAGCCCAGGAGCAGTGGCTCACTGCTATAGACCCAGCACTTTGGAAGCTGAGGTGGGAGGATCACTTGAGGGCAGGAATTTGAGACCAGCCTGAGCAATATAGCAAGACCCCCATCTCTGAAAAAACAAGAAGAGTGATTTGCCAATATTTTTTTTACCAGGAAGTGACTTATCTTTTAATTCACTTAACACCATATTTTGCAAAATAGTTTTAGATTTTATTATAATAAAGTCCAATTGGTTGGGTGTGGTAGCTCATGGGAGGCCAAGGTGGGCTGATCACCTGAGGTCAGGAGTTTGAGACTAGCCTGGCCAAGATGGCGAAACCCCATCTCTAATAAAAAAAAAAAATGCAAAAATTAGCCAGGTGTGGTGGCAGGCACCTGTAATCCCAATTACTTGGGAGGCTGAGGCAGGAGAATTGCTCGAACCTGGGAGACGGAGGTTGCAGTGAGCGAGATCACACCATTGCACTCCAGCCTGGATGACAGAGTGAGACTTCGTCTAGAAAAAAAAAAAACAGTCCAACTTACCATTTTTTTCCTTCACAGATTGTACTTTGTGTTGTATCTAAAAACTCATCACTAAACCCAAGGTGACTGAGATTTTCTCTCATTGCCTGTTAGAAGTCCTATAGATCTGTATTTAAATTAGGTGTGTGCTTCATGTTGTGAACGGTATAAGGTGCATCTAGATTAATTTCTTTTTCTTTTGGCTGTGGAAGTCCAGTTGATCCGGTACCATTTGTTGAAAAGGCTACTTTCTCTCCATTGTATTGCTTTTGCTCTTTTGTCAAAGATCAACTGATTCTATTGGTGTGAAACTATTCCTGGGCTCTCTATTCTGTTCCACTGAAGTATGCATTCTTTCTTCCACAACACCAGACCGTCTTGATCACTGTAGGTTCAGAGTAAGTCTTGAAGTTGGGAATGTCCGCTCGAATCGTCTTTCTCTTGCAGTATTGTGCTAGCCATCCAGGGTTTGTTGCCTTTCCATATAAACTTTAGAGGCAGTTTGTCAATATCCACAAAATAGCTCACTGGTATTATAATTGAGACTGTATTGAATCTGTAGATCGACTGGACTTGGTGGCTCACACCTGCAATCCCAGCACTTTGGGAGGTGGAGGTGGGTAGATCACCTGAGGTCAGGCATTTGAGACCAGCCTGGCCAACATGGTGAAACCTCATCTATACCAAAAATACAAAAAAAATTAGCCGGTCATGGGGCACAAGCCAGCAGTCCCAGCTACCTCAGGAGGCTGGGGCAGGAGAATTGCTTGAATCCGGGAGGTGGAGGTTGCAGTGAGCCGAGATCACACCATTTCACTGCAGCCTGGGCAACAAGAGTGAAACTCTTGTCTCAAAAAAAAAAAATCTAGGTCAAGTTGGGAAGAATTGCCATCTTAGAAGTAATGTATCTTCCCATCAGTAAACACAGAATATCTCTTCACTTATTTAGATCTTTGATTTCTTTCATCAGAATTTTGCATACAGATCCATAATTTTATTAGATTTGTACCGAGGAGAGATCCAAGATGGCTGATTAGCAACAGCTCAGGAATGTAGCTCCCAGTGAAAGCGCAGAGAACGAGTGGACGCCGCACTTTCCGACGAGTTTTTGTTGCCCACAGACCAGGACATTCCCGGCAGAGGAGCCACACGGGTCGCCAGCGTGACTCTCTTGGCTGGCGCGGCTGTTTTGCCGGTGCCCCAGCGCGGCGCTTCTCAGTGCAGAGTATACGGGACGGACGGGCTCTGCTGGTCCCATCCCCACAAGGAAAACAGCAATTGGAAGCGCTGAGGACTGAGAGTTTCACAGCAAGCACAGCGAACCCGGGAAGGTCCGGCTCTGTGGGGAACGGGCAACTGCCAAAGG